>BCNH02000010.1:27119581-27148852 GCA_001662345.2 Metrosideros polymorpha var. glaberrima
GTACTTTTTAGCGGCTAACCTGTCTTAGCTGTATCCTTTCGTATGTAATACATTTCATGTAGCCTCTGCAATGATGGAATCTTTACCAGTGTAGCAGGATGGTTTTCACTTCTGAGTGAAAAGCCTGATGTAGTTTGCTTGAAATATAAGGGATGATCAAATTCTTGTAGTGGGGTGGCATGTACCTCTTGGTACCTAATAATCGAGATTTTTCTGCATTCAGGAGAAGAGGGTGCAGAGATGATGAATGAGTGTAGCCAGGATGAACCACAAGCATATCCTGTCACATGAATGTGCTTGTAATTGAGTAATTTGATGGCGGCATGCAGTATGAACTCCAGCCTATATGAATAAGATGCTATGTGATGTTTCAATCTTTGCTCCTTCATCTTAAGTGGATCGATCTCATTTTCCTCTTCAGGAAATATAAATCCCTAAGAAGTCGCCACCGAGTTTCTATGAAGTGAACAAATTATTTGAAGGAAAGGCGAGATGTCTGGAAGTGTCCTAAGAAGTTAGTGATTCATTTTCTCTGAACAGCGTGTACGTTATGCATTCTTGTGGATCATCACGAGCATGGGCATGGCATATCTATGATGCTTGAGTTTGTTTAGCAGTAAAAGCATTCTTGTCTTTTTCAGTCACTAGATGTACTTATTTCTTCTCCATTACAGATTTCCGAGGTTTCTCGTTATAGGTGTATTACTTTTTCTTCATTTGGACCGAACATCTGTGGACTGAAGTTTACCTTCTGTGCCTTTAGCCATACTTGCTGCTTGCCTGTTCTTATTTGTTTTGATCTTTGTTCAGTTTCCATATAGGTGTTTGCTGCACCATTGGGTCAAAGATTTACGTGAATTAACCAGAGTTTGATGGGATAAGGCTTCGCATGAGTGCACTGCCTTGATGTCCAATGTAAGAGTTTTTGGTGATTTGAAGCCTTTTTAGTTTCGAATATAATCTCATATGCTGATGCGTGTTTTAATTTTTCCTATCCTCTTTCATATCTGATATAAGTCTTCAACTAAGGAGAAAAGATTGGGTTGAATTTTGCTTTTCTTTTCCCTTGGGGTTGCAGCTTTTGTGGAACTAGTACCCATTTAAGCAATGGTACTACACATGGTGGACTATAGTACAAAGCACCAGCTGGCAAGTGGGCAAAAAGAGGAGATCTTCTGATAAAGGAAAGGGATAGAAAAGGAACTCGAACCTTGTCCCTTTAAAGTGGAGCTATAAGGATGTTACTGGATTAGAATTCTGTCATTTGCAATCGTAGCGTGCTAAATTATTGGAGTCTTATGCAATTTATATGATAGATGAGCTCTTCATTCTTCACTAGTCTCTATTTCATTTTCTGTTTTTCTATTTTTATTTTTGCCTTTTCTATGGTTGTACATATAGCTAGTTTGGTGTATAGTTTCCCCGCCCAGGTTTGATTTTTGAGTGGATTTACTGTCCCTTAAAATAAAAAGGTGTTAGATTGTCGCTGCCTGGGATTATACATATATGCTGAGAGGCAGAAGAGTAAAAAAATTTAACGGGCCCATTCTTTAGGCCTTAATGGCCTGGACTGGCACCTCTGCGCATAGAGGATAGTAGCACCTGGCTGCCGGCCCAGCTTGGGTGTAAAGTTGTTTTTGGGTACACGTGCGGATGCACGATCAGTTTTGCGCTTAGTGGACCTACATCAGGTATAATGGACATTGTTTCGGCCCATTCAATTTTTCTGGGCCCTGGTGTTTTAGGCTTAGTTGGCCTACAGTGCCTTCTTCGTGCCTGAGCAACTCTGTTAAAAGCCTATGCGATCTGGGCCTGATTTGTCTCAGCCCCAACTTGTCTATGAGCCCAATAAGGCTTGAGCCATAGAAAATGGGCCAACAACGGGCTGAAATTGCAGTCGGCCTAGAGTTGGGCCCAATACAGATGTGCCTGAGGCATACTATTGGGCCTAAATAATGGGTCCTACCCGTCCTTGTGCCTAACATGGGCTGGGAGAGCACTATCTCACTAGGCAAAGAGATTTGGCCCAGCTAGCCTATGGGCCAAGTACAGATTGGGCCTTGTTTCGTTAATGGGCCTTCAGTTGACCCAACACAGAATGGGCCTATATGTACTTTTGGGCTTTGAAGAATGGGCCCAACATGGGCTAGGGCTGAAGTATCTTATTGGGCCAAGGTTATGGCCCAACTAGACCTTTGTGCCAAATACGGGCTGGGCCCTAATTCGATCTAAATGGGCATAGTTCGAGCCCAATACGGCTAGGCCAAAATTCTCGTATGGACCCAATATGGGCTAAGCCTGAAGTGTCTTGTTGGGTCTAGAGTTATGGCCCAACTAGACTTTTGTCCCAAGTATGACTGGGCCCTAAATTCGATCTAAATGGGCCTAGTTCGAGCCCAATAAGGCTGGGCCGAAATTCTCGTATGGGCCCAATATGGGCTAGGCCTGAAGTATCTTATTGGGCCCAGTGTTATGGCCCAACAAGACCTTTGTGCCGAATACGGGCTGGGCCCTAAATGCGATCTAATGGGCCTAGTTTGAGCCCAATACGGCTGGGCAGAAATTCTAGTATGGGCCCAATATGGGCTAAGCCTGAAGTGTCTTATTGGGCCTAGAGTTATGGCCCAATTACGGCTGGGCCCTAAATTCAATCTAAATGGGACTAGTTCGAGCCCAATACGGCTGGGCCGGAATTCTCGTATGGGCCCACAATGGGCTAGACCTTAAGTGTCTTATTGGGCCTAGAGTTATGGCCCAACTAGAATTTTATGCTAAACACTGTGTGGGCCCTATAAAAGATCTTAAGGGGCCTAATTCGAGCCCAATAAGGCTGCACAGAAATTTCGTATGGGCCCAATGGAACATGGGTTGGCCTGAATTTTGTCTGTGGGCTTAGCATCGGGCTCAATACGGCATGGGCCAAAGGGTTCTATTCAGCTTTAGTATAGGCCCGGCCCAGAACAAGGGATAGGCGCTGTGTCTTGTTGGGCCTAGAGTTTGGGCCCAATTCGTATTTGGCCCACCCGACTGGGCTGCATGACATATAACTTACAAGTTTGGGCATAGTCGGCCCCATGACTGTTCGGGCGAATGCTCAATATGAGGCGGGCCATAAGTCATTTGCACGCAATATAGGCCTAGTGGGCCAGAACATTCAATTTCAGCTCAGTGGGCGTTCAATAGGAACTTATCAATTTCGGTTTTGCTAAATCTTGTGGAGCAACGGCACGTTTGTTCCACTCAGTAGCCTTGGCTTTGCTACATTATTAGTGGGCCTAGTAATCTCGGCTGAGGCCCAACTCACCCACCGTTTTTCTGCACGAATATGACGTCACCCAGAACCTTATACATATATTTCCATACTATGTTAGATTTATTCAGTCGTATGTATGCCACATGCAAGCCAGTGAACCTCAGTCTTTCTGGCACATCACCTGCGAAACACTTGGCAAGGCCATGGACAATTGCTCAACAACTGCTAAAACCCTTTTTGCCTCCTTCCTGTTTTCTGTGTTATCAACAATCTCAGCAGTAGTCCTTACCAAAAAAAAAAACAATCTCAGCAGTAGTGTCCGCGTCCATGTGCTACCAGGAGTTGTTATGACCTACTACCGGCCATGCCCCACCAATAATTTTCTTCACATTGAGTTCATCTGCCACCTATATTAAAGCACACACTATGATTATAGATCAACACCACTGCCAGTAAAAAGATAAATGTTCCAGAACATGCAAATTCCAGCCTTACCGTTGTTTTAAGGCATCTCCGAGTCACGACACACCTTGCATATCGCCATCCATGCTTTGATTGTGTTTGAGCCTTTGTAGGAAGCCTCTTATACGACATTCTGCAGGCTCCATCTTGTTCTGCTTCATATGAAAGTAGAGAGAACCAATCTGATGCCTTCTCTTATGCTGTTTAAAAGGGAAAGCCTTTGCTGAAGCAGGCTAAATATTTTACATGCGAAAAGATATTAGCATGAAAAACACATATATATGCTATGAAAAAGCTTCAGGATATTCAGCAAAGGATACGAAATTCATAGGCATGACTTTCCAAAGACCCAAGTGATGTGATGTGATGTGACATGAATATCATCTTTTTTTCATGGACCCGTTTCCAAAAGATTTCCATACGTATGACAGCAGCAGCATGAAACACCAGTGACGCAAGGAGTGTTATGCTTGACACAACTTCTAACCATTTGCAAAGGAGATTAACAACTTAAGCTAATCTAATTTCCTTTATTCTTCTTCTTCAGAAGATTATAGTAATGCGTTACACCAAGGACTAAATAACTATAAAATATAGTTCGGATTGCCAGTTGAACTAATTATTGTCCATTAATCTTAACTTGATGCCTCCACAACAGAGTTGACAAAGCAAGCAGTAAAAAGTTAGACAATGCAAAGCCACCGAGAAAGTTGAATAAACGACTATTTGATTTAAACCGTCCTTCAGTTGCACTACTTGACTCACATGTGCAAAATGATGTGTATTTGACAGTAGAGGGCTATCGTGGTATACACTAATGTTGGTAAGAAAAACAGGTGTTAGAAACAATGAAGCTGGTGGTAGCCAGCTTATCTATTTCAACCAGTTTAGCCAGCAGGTTTAGTAAAAAGAGTTTAAGGTGATACAGTACAGAGATCACAGCTGATTGAGGTCAAGGTTCACGGGCTCGAATCCCTCAACACCAAGTTATATTTTTTTCCTCCAATGATAGCTTTTTTGCCAATATTTAGATGCGAAGAGATGTTCCCTGAGGGTTAAGCATGAGGAGGTCACTCAAGGTCAGGGTCTCAAATCCCTGCCTAGCAAGAACCCATTATTAATTTTCAAAGGCCTAGGTTAACCTATTTGCTGTTTACCCAGTAGAACCAGGTTAACCTGGTCGAACCAGGTCAACTTTGTTTCTTGAGCCAGACATTTTACATGATAAGACTGAACTGGACAAGCTTTTAATACCTAGTTGAACCATCTAGTTCGGTTAGATTCTCAAGACATTGATATATGCCTTACCATCACCAGATGTCAACTAAATCACGTAAATTCAGGATTAGTACATTATTCAACTTATTTAAGCAGATATATAACCAACGCATTGTAACTCTACTGGACACACCTTCTCTTCTGATTTGTAAGATGGGCGGGCGAGGAGCAAAATAGTAAACAAACCGAAGACCTCCTGGATCTTGGTATCACTAGGTCAAGCAGTTGCACGGTTGCATTCCAAAATACAAATTAGGCAAAACAAAAGGCCCATTTTTAATTGGAGGCACGCGAAGATGAAAGAAGTACGAGGCAGATAAGTCATGAGTCTTTTTTCAACATTTCAAGTTACAAAGATAACTCAGAATGAAATACAGTATGCACAAACTAAGATGACAACCTTTTTCTGCAGCTAGGTCCTCAGAACCAGGACATTTTCCAAATGGCCCTTATACTCAGTTTTTAGTCTTTTTCTCTGGATCAATATAAGGAAAAAGAAAAGAAGATAGAATTTGCTCAAACTTTTTGTACATCAGGAAAAGGCTAGGGAAATGGTTCCTAGAGAAGTTTTTGGAGGGTATTGAGGGGAAAGGGTTTTTTTTTTTTGCCTCCACACAAGCAATAAAGGGTACAGATGATAGAACGGCAGCGAGTTCAATCAGGACACTGAGAGGAACAAAGCATTTCCCAATAGCAATGGCCTTACAGCAATGTTTACTTTCAAGTCATCACATATTAGCATGGAAAAGAACAAGCTTACCTAGAATATTCCAAATAATAGTCCTCAGTGTATGCTTTTCCTATAAGATACTGTGCTAGTGGATGAAACTCATGACAAGTAGATGCAAAAGTATGATTGTAGAACATGGAATGAAACTTCAGAATTCGACTTGTTCAATGAAAGAATACATGAGAGGCAGATTAGTAAAGGAAAGAGTTAAAATTAAAGATCAACAGTATCCAAAGAGCTGATTGTTTTGGCTATCCTGTTATCATTTTCCAAAAAGAGGAGAAAGGGAAATGTTACCAATCATACAAGAAGAATACATGCGGTAAAGAAGCCAATAAATGGTATCCTGTACAATAAGAAATTATCATTGAAGATAAAATAAGCGATTTCTTCCGGTAGCAACACCGTCTTTTTACTGTGCAGAAGAAAAAAGCAGTTTAATACTGATGGAAACAATAGTTGAAAATAAGTTTGGCAGAAATGAAAATGCTCCAGTGGATATGCAGATACTCAAGGGAGTAATAATTAGAATTTAGTGCATTCCTAAAAAAGTTGGCATGACTTCATTTGAGGATGCGATGAGAGAATACAATAGGAATGAAACTTGTTTGGGATGGTCTAGACTTGTAGTAGAGGCATCGGTGAGAAGATGTCATGATATGATGAAGACACAAGATAAAAGACTCAAGATGTAACGTATATTTGAAGAAAAATACTAAGTACAAAAAATATAGAAGATATATTTCTAGTCAAACGAAATGGAGTAACTAGATCCATGTAGGAGACCCTGCTTAGAGAGAAGTGGCTCAATGGTCATTGATGATGATGTGGAGATGTGAGAGAGTACATCACGTGCTACCGGAAACTATAGCAGCAGTGACTACATGCAAGATATCAGGAAGAAAGATAAATAACTCATACAATTCTTCTTGTCTACAGTACACTAAACATTGGTAATCAAACTTCAACTAGAGGAGTAGCTGGCTGAATTAATGTTGTACCGACACAGCAATTGGTTAGTTTCTCTTTTCCAACAAAAGAAACACCAATGTCTTGGTCAATGGTTATTATTAGCAGTTACACTAATATGAACAGAGGCTTCACCTAAGTTTCTCACAACATATACGACCAATCCTTTCCAGAATGCTTAAAACAAGCTGTGCTTCCCATGTAACTACACAAGGTTACCGGATCAGCAATCTGCCTAGTTTGAACCTGAAGATAAGTTGTAAAATGTATGGCCCCACAGGATCTCCAACTAAAAGTTCATATACAGTTGCAATCACAATCGCGACATCATATAAACTTTCACCAAAAACTACAATACAGTGCAAATGATATTCAAGAGTCTGGTCTTTGTACCTGAAAAGAAGGGCCAAAAGCTATCCCAGTCAATTCACTTCAACCTCCCCGGGTCGATTCTTCATCAACTCCTCCCACCGCACCTCCACTATTTTCTCTGGAAGCTCATTCCTCCCTCTCTCGCCAGAAACTCTCACTCATCTCCTGCACCACCCCAGCCGATGCCACAGCGTATAATCTGAATAATTTACCACAGTGGATTTTCTGAATACTTTGCACAATTTCCACACTCCCCATAGTTACTGCAGTCCTCGTATCCTCCATAGTACAAAATATCACTCTTGCTAGCAGTCCGATCATAGCCGTCTCGATAACTTCCATAAACCTCATGATCATCTGGCCCCGAATCGTAAGTCTCATAACTATAATAATCACCTACATTTCGATTATTATCTCCACTGCTCGATTGGAAGCGACTAGAACCCGCTGCGATCGCATCAGTTTCAATGAACGACATCTGGCCAGATCCGGGAGAAGGAAGAGCGCCCAAAGTGGAAGAGCTCGATTTAGATTCCCTTCGCCGCTTTCTCTCCTTCTCTTTCTCTTCGCCACACCTCCTTCTTCATCATCGGTTGCGGATAGTTCGTCGGGAGGTCTGAAATGGACGAATGGCTTCGAGTTGGGGTTCGCGCTCGTCGAAGGGAGATTGGAGAGCGACCGCCGTTTTGGGCCGAGGAAGCGAAGAGAAAGAGTGGGGAGGAGGATCCAGATGCGATCGGCTTCGCCGGAGTGAATGGTGATGGTGCGAGAGAGAAGGAGAAGGAGAAGGAGAAGGAGAAGGAGGAGGTTAGGGTTTGGTTGGGTGTCGACAGAGAGGGGGAGGAGAAGAGAGGAGATTTGGGTCGCCATCATCGCTACGCAGGGTAGGGCGGTTACAGAGGTTTCGAAATATATAATCTGGAGAAAGATATACCCCTTTTTTGTGGGCCCCACAAACCAATCGGCTGGCCGGACCCATATGCCCTTTCAGATATTCTCGATCCCCCTTCCCCTCTCGAGCCACTCTGGATGTGAAAAGACAAGTATACCCCTTTTGCGTTTCTTCAACTTCACCAAATTGTCCCGGACACGTGGATATTTGGTAATTGAAACTCGATGTTTGCTCTTGCCGTTCACAGTCTACGCGTACGCCATGCCAACCAATTGTCAGCAATATCAACTTTTCGATAGATTTTCGCATTTTCCTTTGCTAATCGGTGTTGTAACTTGTATACATAATTCAAACTTAAGATTAGTTATCGACATAACAATTTTCTTATAATTTTCAATCCTAATGTCCGCGGAAGAAAAAACTAAGCTTTTGCGAGTCGAATTCAATAATTTATACATGCATGTTTTTATTAATTACGAAAGAAAATTCCTTATTTTTAAATAAGCCGTTAAGCGTCGATACCACTATTACCCTAACGGAGAATTGGTTATTTGTAATAATAGCATAACAAAAGAGGAAAAAAATTGAAAGAAAGGCGAAAATATGCAATTCGGAACATTTCATATTCAGGGTCCCTCTTCGAGCACCGCTCGTCATCTTCGGATCGGAGCGAATTATTCGAGCTCGAAATTGTCAAAGAAAAACTTCAAACTTTTCGACATCATCGACAGTTTTTGCAGCGATCTCCAATCACGTCATCTTTTCTACTGATTTCCTGGTGAAGTATCGTTTCTTTAGCTATTGGGTGTTTCGTTTTCCTTAATTTTCTCAACACCGTCTCGGTTTTTCTCCCTGTTTTCTCTTGCCATCGTGATAGAACCATGTGAAATTGCTGCGATGCGGACGGATTCTTCGACTGGCCTGCGCTGTAATTTGAAGTTTAAAGCTTTCTTCTGATGGAGAATTCCACCTGGTGAAAGTTATTGTGGACTTACGGTTGCTCATCTTTGTAGACTACTGTGTAGGATAAGTTCTACACGCGTTCTTGAATGATGAGTGATTATCCTCGCAGTTAGATAGAACTGGTGGCATCTTGAATCAGTGAACTATGGTTCTTAGTGGGTGTTTTTGTTTGCAAATTTTGTTGGTTTTTTCTGTATGAAGGAATTGTAGTGTTTGAGGATGCAACATGTAGACTTGGTTGCGAAATTTGAGATATTTAGATTGCCTTGTATGTTTGGCATGACATAGCGTTAGCAGGATTTCTCTTTGTTTTCCATCTTTGAAAGGATGAATTGCGATTCTTTCAAATTCTTGTGTTGGTCACTCATCAATATATTTTTCGATCTTTTCAGGTTATTTCTACTTTGTCTTGCTTGTAGCAAGAGGTTACCTGTTTCTGATGGATCATTTACCGGATCAATTGGTTTGGGAAATCTTGGACAGGATCATGAAAACCACGGACAGGAATGCTACTTCTCTAGCATGTAAAAGGCTTTACATGCTTGACAATGAACAGAGACATTCTCTTCGTGTCGGTTGTGGATTAGACCCTGCAAATGAAGCTCTGACTGCTCTCTGCGTCAGGTTCCCGAATTTGGCAAAGGTAGAGATAAGTTATGCAGGTTGGATGTCCAAATTGGGGAAACAGTTGGATGACCAAGGGCTTCTTATTCTTTCCGACTATTGTCCCTCTTTGAGGAATCTCACCTTAAGTTATTGTGCATTCATAACGGATGTGGGTCTTCGCCATTTGACTTCATGTTCCAAGCTCTCCGCCTTGAAGTTGAACTTCACACCACGAATTACTGGCTGTGGCATATTATCTCTTGTGCTGGGCTGCAAAAGTCTCACTGTTCTCCATCTTATCCGTTGTTTAAATGTTTCCAGCGTTGAGTGGCTAGACCACGTTGGAAAGCTTGAAACCCTAGAAGATCTTGCAATAAAGAATTGTAGGGCAATTGGTGAGGGTGACTTGGTTAAGCTAGGTGCTAGTTGGAGAAAACTAAGACGCTTACAGTTTGAAGTAGATGCTAACTACAGATACATGAAGGTTCACGATCGCTCAGTGGATCGATGGCAAACACAGCAGGTCCCATGTGAAAATATGCTGGAGATGAGCTTGGTCAATTGCATCATCCACCCTGGGAGAGGTCTTGCTTCCGTGCTGGGTCAATGTGAAAACCTCGAGAGTATTTACTTGGACATGTGTGTTGGGATCAGGGACTGTGATGTCATCGGTTTATCACAGAAGTCCAGGAACCTTCGTTCTATGTCACTTCGAGTCCCGTCAGACTACTCACTACCTCTTTTGACGAATAACCCTTTGAGATTGACAGATGAGAGTCTAAAAGCTTTGGCTCAGAATTGTTCAATGCTTGAAGAGATTACGATATCCTTCTCTGATGGGGAGTTTCCTTCATTTTCTTCGTTCACATTGAATGGTATTCTTAGTTTGGTTAGAATGTGCCCCATCCGTAAACTAGCTCTCGACCATGTAGACTCCTTCAATGACGATGGGATGGAGGCACTGTGCTCTGCTCAGTATTTGGAGTTCCTGCAATTCGTTAGATGCCAAGAGGTAAGTGATGAGGGACTGCAGCATGTGATCCACTTTCCTTCTTTGCGCACCTTGCGATTGGTTAAGTGCCTGGGAGTTACCGATGATGGCCTGAAGCCACTTGTGGGATCACAAAAGTTAGAGTTGCTTGTGGTGGAAGATTGTCCTCAAATTTCAGAAAGAGGCCTTCAAGGTGCTGCAGAATCTGTTTCTTTCAGGCAAGACTTGTCATGGATGTATTGAAGCCATGGTGGCACTTTTTCCGTCCTTGGGCCTATTTGGTTGAGCAGTAAATATATGTTTTCTTGTAGTTGTTCAATTGATGTGTATATGATTAAAAAAATTCGTGCTGTATGTGGTAAATAAAAAAACAAAACCAATTGTGCTGTCATTAGTTGCTGGACTGGTGTTGTATGTCCATGCCAAAGCATCTAAAAATTTATGCCTTGCCTTCTTTTTCGTCGCTTAAGTAAAGCTCCTGTTGATGATGTGCAGTTGAATGCTCTTAACTATGTTGCGAGGCTTGTTGACTTCATCAATCCTATGCATAACTTGTTCGGGAGATCGTTAATCACTTGCAGGAGTTTCGCGTTCAAATTTTGCTTTCTAGACTATTTCAATCAGACATAAATTGGTAAAGATCTCACAGCCATAGGACAACTTTGGAACAGTGTCATGTCACCAAACATAAATGAGTTGTCATATGGGCAATTTTCCTGCCTGCAAATGTTCAGTCCAACTTCAATATCCAACTTGGTTGATGGGTGATGTGCAATAGATCCTTTTTATTTTCTTGTGTACATCGGCGAAACAAACTAAAATTCAATTGAGTAGAAAACATTTTTTACACTTAGGGTCCAATTATTTAAAAGAAAATTGCTTTCGAGAAATAGTTTTTCGACTTTCTGGTAGTTGGATGACGAACAACTAATTTATCTACAAAAAGTGTATTTCATGGACTGAAAAAAATAAATTTAGATTGGGGAAAAACAATTCCCCCTTCTAATAATAGGGAAAACACTTTCCCTAAATCGTTAAATAAATGAAACAACTAATTGATCTACAAAAAGTGTATTTCATGGACTGAAAAAAATAAATTTAGATTGGGGAAAAACAATTCCCCCTTCTAATAATAGGGAAAACACTTTCCCTAAATCATTAAATAAATGAAAACTAATCGTGATTTTCATGGAAAATATTTTCCTCTATGATGAAGTTTTCAATGAAACAAACACACCTTTAAATGCAATGCACTGATTGTCATTGAGTTAGCTAGATTACACCATACTAGACAAAAGTATTGAGACCCATAAATATTACACAATTCAGCAGGCCAGAGCAAGAGTAAAGATGAATAACCATCAAAATGCTGCCCAAACAAAGTGTCTTGAGAGGGCTGGATAAAAACTCTTTTGTGATAAAATCACCAGTTTATAGCGAGCCGAACGAACAAAGGAAACATTGCCTGACCTTTTATGCTGTATTGATTTCCAGAAGTTCAGTAGTTGGTTCACTTGTTAATTCATGAACCTTCAAACGACAGTGCCAAAGTCAGGCTCATCTGCAAGTAATTGACACCAAAAACTCTCGAAGATATAGGAGCATCTTACTGTGTACTGTAATACTAACTAAGTTGTTGAGAACCATTCCTCGGTAGGCTTGCTTTCCAAGTCATAGAGCAACACAGTTTAGTAGAGGAGATACAGAACTGAAACTAGAAAAAGATTTGACAGACAGGCTTTTGAGAAGAGTGACCTCTACCTCCTTCAGAAATATAATCATGTCCACATTGCAAGATTCTTGATTGTACTACAGGTTCTCAAAATCATGCAAGCGCAGCTGTACACACCCAACCACATGCACACATCCAACCACATTCACACACGAGCATGCACGCCCTATACATAGCAACAAATCAAAGCAGGGTTTAGACTGATGGCCATCGTCTCTCCTTAAACACACGCAGAGCATTTAACTTGCTTGGTCATTTGTCTAACAGCAATAGTAGCATCTGGGAAATAGCCACCTCCGAATCACAAAATCTGTACAACCATCTGTAGGAACAGTTACAATGAAGAAGATCGCTAGTGAGATGCCATTAAATTCTTGGGCAACAAAGAATTCTCAAATATTGCAGCCTTGTCGTCTTGTGGCATTACAGGTCTAAGTACATCTTCGAAAGCAACAAGAGCAAATAGAGTAATGTAATGTGGTGATGTAATTGATGCCTTGAGCCTGAAGTTACTTCCAGCCCCAAAAGTAAGTTGCTCCAAACTCGACATACTAGAAGACCTGTCAAGAATGCTTCAAGTTTTCGGCTTCTTTGGTGCTCCCAAGTTACTAGGCTCAGGTTTCCGCTTTATCCCCAAGAAATGCTCAACCTAGAATACAGCCAAACATCAGAACCTATGAAGCATGAACCAAGGGGGAGGTGCTTTAAAAGCCAGGACAAAGGAATGAGAGCATAGATGGAAATAGAAGATTCCCAGATAAGAGAAAACAAAAGGAGAAGAGAAAAGCCCTAAAACCATTTGACAAACCCAGCTTGAGAAGAATCTCACTAAAATTGTGACACCTAAGACCTTGCTTTTCTTCTAAAAGTCTAGTGAGACTAGTCTAAAATGTATCTGGAAGCAGAAGTACAAAAATAATCAGATGGTGGCAAATACTCATATAAATTGTTCCAAGTGGTGTTAAAAGTATTGCCTGGCAGTGCCACATACATTTAATACTTTGCACCTGAGACGCATTGTGATAATTGGCATCAAAGATTATGGTGCAAAAGAACCAAAGCCCCATTTCTTTTTGCAACAAAATAAGAGTAATCCCACATTCAAACTTGGGTCGACACTGACCTTCCTATCTCCAAGCATGGGCGTTAAGCTCCCTGGATCTTTCTCAATGGTGGCAAAACCACTTCTCGGATCACTGTTTTGACTGGAAACAACCCACAAGAAGAAAACAGATCAAATAAACAAACAGGCACAAAGTAACAAAATAGTAATCGTTATTATATCATTCAATTACGATATAGACATTCCATTAAGTCTAGCCTAGACTTCTTAGATTGTGTCTGATTGTCTTCTCGGATATAGATTGTTTATCATCAGTCAAGCAGGTCAGACCACTCAGGTGCCGCCATTTTAAGTATAATGAGAGAGACATCTACAGGCTGATCTACGATGCGTGGTTATTGGCTATGATACATAAGTTAACAAATTCACAAGGCTAGGAACTGGAGATTCCTCTCAAAACGTCTGGGGAAATATAATCAGGGAAGAGTGGTCCAGGCAGTGATCTATGGAGCTGTACATAAGCAAACAAAAACATGTCCTCGACAGAGCCTAGGCTCCAAGGAATGCGGGATATATAGAAAATGTGGAGGAGCAAAGCAAAAAGATAGTTGAGCCCTTTGGTCATGGAACAAGACACTCCACATTGACATCTTATAAAGTCGTGTTAATCTAAAATGCTACGTACTTAATTGCCAGTGAATAAAGAAATAGCAAATTGATTTCATCACACAGAAGATAAAGAAATAGCAAATTGATTTTATAACACAGAAGAACATACCCTGGCTTAACATGACCACTAAGCACAAGATAAGGTGTCTTCATTTGAGCTTGAGCTTCCCTCATCCTCTCTGCAGACAAAGAAGGCGTGTCTGAATTCTTCATCCGCTTCAACTTCAATTCTTCGTGGTATTGCTTCATGCGCTTCTCCTGCTTCATTTTGCCAGGCCCTTTTCCATGAAATTTATGGGAAAGCAATCGGAAAGCTTCCTTTGGGGTTAACTGTTGCAAGACAATCAAAATCAGAAGACTGGTTAAAAAAAATCAAAGTAATGAATTGGCTTTTCAGTGTCATCCACAAAAAAAAATTATAATGGAGAATTTAGTATTACAAGGCTATTTTTTTGTATCTAATATTTTTTCCTTTCGACAAACTTACTATTCGGCCAAATTCATCTGTCCTTTCAATGCGAATCTCTTTCTGTCCATCATCTGCAATGCCTACGAGCTTGCTTTTCTTCTTATCCATGTTTCTACCACCCCACTCAACGGTTTCTTTGAGTGTTCCCCGGTCCTTGAGCAGCTTTAGGGCACCCGACAGCCCTTTCCCTACTGCAGCTTCATGTATTGTCTCATCCGGAACGACTTCTTCCTTATCCTCATTAACAGGACCTTCATCATTACCAAATTCTTTAAATTCTGTCCAGCCTCCAGGCTCATCTTTTATTTCATTATCAGATGTTACTGGGGCTTCGTCTTCATCCATGAAGACATCTTCAGTGTCAGGCTTACGAGATGCTGGAACATGAGAGAGAGAGAGAGAGAGAGGTAATGGCAAAATTTCAGTAACTCTCTTAACAAGAAAATAACATCACATGTTCTTTCAGACACCAAAGACCATATCAAGTGACCATAATCAAGCAATTAGTGGATATAACACCAATTTGAAGAGGAAGCCATTTCAATTATATGAGAGTAATCTCATAACTGCAATGCAAGCCCATTATGCATGTCCCTCTCCCCTTCTCACTAAAACCAACAGCATTCTTAGGCAGCATCCTATAGTATTATTTGTGGTTTTAAAACTAAGCAATTCTAATATCGCCAAAAAAGTTGAGCAAGTCCACCTCTCTTCAAGACAGCAATCCCCTCGACCAGCAATTAGGAATTTCATGATATGACAAAAGTTCAAATGCATTCCAAATAAACAAGCTACTATTCCAACCAAAAAAAGAAAAAAAACACAAGCTACTATGACTGCTTGAGCAACAGACTGAAAATTGTATGTGAAAAGTTTGCTTGTTTGCAAGTTGTCCAGGATGTTGTTCTATGAGGCACATCAAGTGCACTGCTTGTTCGCACATACACAAAACACAAGTCCTAAAATAAGTCACAAACAATCTTTCGGTACACATACAGTGAAAGAACAAAATGTGTTGCTCATTGACCATCCAAACATCTCCAGGATTCTAAACGAAACAGCCAACTTAAACTAGTTTTGACCCAATAAGCAGAGATGCTACGGAAATCAGCAAAAGGCAGTAATGTAAAAAGTCTGGAGAACAAAATAAGGGTTCTAAGGTTCAGAAAGGAGATATGATCAACAATTGTCCAGGCCAACACAGATTTAATCGAGTTTATACCTTCATCAACCTCGAGGCCTGAAACAAATCCTTCTATTTCTGTCATGACAACCCTTTCCTGTGATTCTCCAGTTGCAAGACTCTGATTTTCTGCATTTTGTGTGCTGGGAATACTAGTGGCACGAAGAGCTATAGCTTTAGGACCAGAAGCCCCCTCCTCTTCTTGCTTCTTTAGAGCCAATTTCCTAGCTCTCTCTAAAGATTTATGAAGATCTTCATCATCATCAGCAATGACTCTGTTTTCGTCATTCTCCGTCTTAACAGGAAGAGTTTGCTCCACCCGTAGTGACCTAGATGCCTCCTCTGCTTTAGCATAGGCCAATTGGTAGGCATTCTTTCTCATCTCAGCCTCGATTTTCTCTTGTTCCTCTCTGCTAGCCTGCCTCCTCCCATCCTTACGTGATCCAAGATCTCCAGCACCCATCCCTGCTGAAATTGCTTCTGCTTCAAGGGCGTCTAAGTCCAACTTCTCTTTCTTCCGTAAGGATTTCTTTTTCTTGGGCTTTCTGAATTGAAGCATTTCTTCTTGAGTGTAATAATCGGATGAGATCTTGGCAGATGAGCTGAGATCTTCATAATGACTACTTGAAGAAGCACTCTGTAGCCTCCTTCTTAGCTGTATATGAAGTACATGAAACTTCTTTAGAAGAACCAAGAAGACCTCATTCCTATTAATGCTGAACCACGATATGCAGAAAAACTAGTTACCTCTTCCAGTTTCTTTTCAGCTTCATTGGTCAAACGTCCACTTGAGTCGAGAGTTACGCCCTGAAACCATCAAAGGAAGTGGGAACTCAATAGCTAGATATAACACTTGAAATAAGGTAAGAGAGAAAAGCAAACCTCATCTTGAGCCGGATCGTCATATTGTGGAAGTAATTTCTTCTCCGATGCAGGATCATCACTGAATCTGAAACAACGACAGTGCTAATAATAAGTCGAGTGCATCCATATACAACTAGGTATAAGAATATTTGGCTTACTTGTCAGCATAGATTCCAGTTTTCTTCTTGGCAGCTTTGTAAGCTTCATCCCTCTGTTTCTGCTCTCCAATTTCTACGTTCTCAAGCATATCAACTTCTGTATTTGCAAGTGAAACTCGATCAAACATAAAATTAAACAAGTAACAAGGACCAAAGATAACGCAATTGCCAAAGGCTTACCTTCATTGATGTCTCCATTTGCAAGTATGTTCTGATCTTTGAGTGTCAAAACAACTGCTCCACCTTCAATAACCTTATCGAGTCCGTGAAGTACTTTCACCCCTGCTAGATGATCTGTCAACAAAGTTGTTCTATATGCAATAAGATCAATCTTATAGAAGCTTAAAGCACAATAAAAAATGCATATCGATATCCCCTACAACAATAAACAAGGATAAATCAAATAGAGATAAGACCATTCTGGACGAAATAAGCAACGCTTAGCAAGTGCATGAATAAAAAAGAACGCTGAGCAAAGACAACCGCACACATGCACCATTAGGTCCTAATAATCTGATGTTCTAGTGTTCCCAACACAATTGCAAAGCATTAGTATAGGTTGACGAGGGCATATAGTGAACTCATTACATGCTTCTTAGTTCAAGTTCAAAAGTCATAAAGTAGAAAGCATAGAACATGTATATGACGTAATTCACAAAAGTTCTCTGAAAAATTAATCTTTATCCAGTAGTTGAAGAAATTGTACGAGCATTTCTGGGAACTTCTTGCTCATCTTCGCTCTCTCCGTGACCAATATCATCCTGAAAATGAGCATAAGAGGATTAGTTACCTAGTTACCTATATTAATCACGTATTTATAAAAAGGCATCTAGAATCGCAATCTGACCTGCTCCTCAAATACTTTCGACAGCCGCATGACTTTCTCCTTTTCTGCATTCCTTTTCTGTTCAAGCTTACGACTCCTATTGACCCATGCCAATATCTCAGAAGCACCCTCAGACTCGGGCTGTCTTTTCAGTCTCTCTTCTTTTGCCCTAAATAGAAGACAGATATTCAACTTCTTTCTTCACATCACAGAAATAGAGGAGTTCAAAGAAGAATGTGACTTTACATGTTAATGGGTAAAAGCAAATGGTACCAGGTTTGCAAGATTTTCAAAGACCAAATTCGTGATCTATGGAAATATTTGAGATGTAACCCACTAGTACTTAAAGGAAAGTTCAGCAACATATCATAACGCAAGTCGTGCTCCAGATAATAAGTCCATAACTTAAATTTAGCTATTGAACTTGCTTCATGAGACATGATATAGGCTAATTGTTTCTCCCTACGACATTTCAATAATCAAGTTTTGCACCAATATCAAATAAATTCAGAGCAACAAGCACCTTGTCCCACAACCAGCAAGCATAACTAATGTCCAGATGTTTTGGACAATTTCTCTTCATCTGAGCAAGTAGAAAAAGCAAATGCATATCATGCAAGTCTTTAGTAAAATTCCATGGCGCAAAAAAAGTCCAGAATGTTTAACCCCAATTTTCCTTGAGCTTTGAGGATCAGAACAGCATGCCTTAGTGAAGTTGCAACATGTACTTGGAAACAAAAAGGTTGAAAAACTAGCACAATCAAGATTCAGATACAACTCGACTGAACATAGAAAACCAATTCCCTAAAAGCACAATGAACATTCACTTACTTTGAGATGCGGTCGTGTAGTTCAAAGGTGGACAACCTAGCTCCATCCGAAGCACTATCAGGATTTTGTCCGTGCCCAACATTTTCCTTTTCTTCGGCAAATTCCGCTCTATCATCCTTGATCCTATCATAGTCGTGTGCATCCCCTTTCCTGATTACCCTTTCTTTATCTCTTGACCTATCTCTGTCATGATCTTCCTCCCTGTCCCTCTTTCTATTGCTCTTCTCCTTTGCTTCATCTGTCAACCTGTCCTTCTCCTTTTCTCTCCCTTTGTCTCTATATTTTTCTCTCTCCTTCTCCTTTGGCTTCTCCTTTTCCCTCTCTCTTTCTTTCTCCCTGCTACTCTTCTCCTTCCCCTTCTCTTTGTCATCACTCTCCTTTTCTACCTCTCGATCCTTCCGTCTATCCTTTCGATCTTTTTCCGTCTCGCGCTCCCGATCCCGCTCCTTGTCTCTATGTTTGTCACGCTGTTCATAATCTCTCTCTTTTTCTCTACCCTTAGTAATCCTGCTCCTATCCTTCTCATGCTCTTCTCCATCTTCCTTCCTCCTATCCTTCTCACGCTCATCTCTATCATCCTTCCTCCTATCCTTGCTTGCGAGTCTATCGTCTTTTGCTTCTTTATCTTTTTCTTTGTTCCCTTGATCCTTCTCTTCTCGGTGACCACTCCTTTTCCGATCCTTATTCCTATGCTTAGTCAAATCTCTAGACTTATGCCCACCAATTTCCTCAGAATCATTGTCTCCCACATCTCGCTTCTCTCTGTAGGGAGATTCATCTATTTCCATCTCCTAACTCTATTAAACTTTTGAACCCTTTACGCCAATGCTATAACCTTCAGCCAAGTGCTGTCGATGATGCCTGTTCAAGGAGGGCTGTTTGTATAAGATGATTAATGCGAGGACATCAGTCAGATGGAAATGCTATTTCTTCCTGTCAAAATCACGAGAAAATAATGTTTGGCAACGTAGTTTGATATTCCCATTAATTGATTAAATTACCCTACCATTTCCAAAATCAAAGGCATTCGTCATTAGCATAAAGCAAACTTTACTGTGACTATCTATCGAAGTAAAGTTCTTTCCCTGCACCTTACATGCATAAACATGATAGAGATTTTACACCCTTTTGCTCGAATAAGTGCGCTCACCTAACTCTCCAGTTTCAATTTTTCACGTTCCGAGCACGAAACAATCATTGCCCTCTTAAGCAAACAAGAATCACGAAAGCAGGCAACTAGCTATTTCATGGCATCGACAAAGAGCAACGCGAAAGCAAACTCAAGGCGGAGCGCAACTGATCCAAACCATCGATTCGCGACAGAAACAACCAGAAACTAGGGACGTAATCAGTTTCATGATGATAAAAGATTCGACCGACAGCAAAAGGGGTAATTGAAAAGCCAAAGCAAGAAGAAACCCTAACGGGCCGGCAAGCAAAACCCGATTCGTGAATCGAGTTGGTAACTAATTCACGAGCTCCCCCAAAAAAAAAATGTAAGTCCAACAACACGAGCTGAAGCCTGTCTGAGATCGACCAAATTTACCTGACCGAGACGGCTGAGCTCACGATTCTAGATTCGCGAGAGACCGAACAAAGCAGGCCGAGCGTAATGGGAAGGTGAATAGAGAAGACAAACCCAGTGGCTTGAATTTCGCGGAGGCTACGCCGATGAACTCTCTGCGGCGAGCCCTAGCTTGAGCTGGACGCAGCGTCTCTGAAGATTTGAAGGCGGAGAATTTAGCTCGATGAAGCGCGAGCCGACGCAACAGCCGCACGTCGGAGGAGGTCGGTAAGGCCGAGTTCAATTTCAGGGCCGTGATTCTGCCGAGTGGAGTACCGCTAAAACGTAATGCCGTAGTGATGACCAGAGTCAGACTCAAGCCTCTTATTTATTTTACATTTAAGAAATCTTGATTAATTAGGCCAATTATATCGTATCGGTGTTTTATTATTATTATTATTATTTTCGTCGAGTTATCGGTGTTCACAAGAAGTTTATTTTTTGACAGTTAATAAGAAATTTTGATTAGAAAAAGAAGGAAAATCTAAATTTCATATTTATTACAGCATAAATCTCATCTATCACGTGGATAAATTATGTGAACAATCTCGGTTCACTAGGAGTTTCAAGAAGAAGTTAACAGTGCCTTTATTTTTATTGTTTCACATGGATGAATTTGAGGATTTTTTTTTTCTCCATTTTACTTCTGGCTATTTTCTTTTCCTTGTAGCATTTGAAATGTGCTTCTATAAGAGTCCCTAAACATCTTCATAAGCATCTAAATGCTGACAT
The DNA here is from genome assembly GCA_001662345.2 of Metrosideros polymorpha var. glaberrima. NCBI lineage: Eukaryota > Viridiplantae > Streptophyta > Magnoliopsida > Myrtales > Myrtaceae > Metrosideros > Metrosideros polymorpha. The sequence continues at coordinate 27,140,189 of BCNH02000010.1, forward strand.
TTGGTAGTTTTATGTTTTGCAAACCCATTTTGCAACTCAAACTCAACGAGCTCACGCAAAATGGATATCTCATTTTGCCCATTTTGCAATAAAGTGGGGGCAATATGGGTTAATGAAAAAACATTGCCCAATAAAATGGGTCGTGGTGGGTTGCTTGTTTGACCCATATTTTAACTCATTTGACCTTTTAAGACTAAAATAGGTCTGGAGACTTAACTCAAGGGTAAATCGATTTTGTTAATTTGAACACAAGAATTAAATGGATTGCATAAGTAAAATGATCCTTATTGTTTGCATGTTCAATTCTGATACAATTATTGAATTATTTGTCATTCAATTTTGATAGACCAACTAAAGATATTATCCCAAAACGCATTTCGCAGATCAAACATATTTTCATCGTCAATAGCTTATGTTTTGTGAGTTTAATTTATAGAAAAGAAACAACGCAGCTAAATGATAACAAGTGTTTTATTCTAGCACAAGTGTGGCAACATTTCAACTTTTACTTAGGCTACATTTGTTTGACGAAAAATACAATTTAGAAAATATTTCTTAAAATATAATTGCTTGTATTGCTTGAAATAATTTATCGGTGAAAAATGTTTCATTATGGACCATGAAAACATTTTTCGTTTGTTCAATTTTGTGAGCGACACAAACAATTATTTTAAAAAATATATTTTCCAAATCATAAATTTTTCACGAAATAAATGCACCCTTAATTTTATTTTTTTCCGTCCAAGTATGAACAATATATGGACGACTACTCGTTGAGCTTGATCAGACCGCAAGTTCGTGCGATGAGGGCTAAATCCCATCTCGGGCCAATCAATGGATCAATGATGTATCATCCAAACCGATCAAAGCACACAAAGACGGTTGACATTCCCTAATAGCACAATTAACTACTTTCGAGTGTGGTGGAGCAAGCTACTTGACAACTTTTTTTTTTATCAATTTACTTTTTTATTTTTATGTAAAATTTTTACAAGTATCACATTTTTTTGGGAGTCAAATAAGTACCACATTTACGAAGAGCTCAGAGATAATTAAATGAATTTGTATGAATTTTCATAAGATGAATTGAATATGGATGTAATCTAATAATATGGGTTAAATTCAAGTAGGGTATGCGACGCTAATATTGAATTGCGTAAGAATGGATCGATATGAGTTAAATAAGTCAATTTGGGCCGGACCATTTTCAACCCGACTCAATCCGCCTATTTGACGGGCCACCGAAAAGAAAAGGAGTTTTGACAAGTATTCATATGAAAGAATATTCTTACTTCTAAGCTGATGATCTGAAACAATTATTGACCAGGAAATTCGCATAACTAAATGACCCGGTATCCAACGTAGAATCGAATCATCGATGTTACCATAACTCCAAATGGATCAACAAATCTGCTAACAGATTAGAGGACAACTAATCAAGGACTAAAATCAGGTAGAACCCTCCCTTCAAACCGGCCTTGACGTGTTAAGATCTATAAACCACTCCCCCTAACTTGCGCGATTAAAATTTAGTTACATGCAATTAGAAAGGTTAAGAATGGACCTAAAAAGTGCGAAACCCTTGTAATGGATTGTTACAGGATTCGTCCTACAACACAATCGATTGAATGAGCTCTCAGCATATCTCAACTGAGAGTCTCAGCCGGAGCCTTCCACCGGCAAATTGAGATCAGGTAGCTCAAAGAGTCTTTCACAAGTTCCGGCCTTGCGTGTTTTCGATGCGCTGCTGCACGGGGAACAGGAACGGACATTCTGTGGTTGCTCTTCGGGAGTCGTCTGGGCTTCCTGCTTACATTGAACATCAAGCTGCGCAGCGATACAAAATCAACATCAGCGTCGAGATTCGAAGAACATTTCACTAAATCTGAATCTGTAGCCATTCCAAACAAGTAGCCCCATAATAAGATAGTGTCATCAGTTACAACGTACGATAGCCGCTTCGCCTGTTTGGTTTCTTATATAGTTGACTCATCTACAATTAACTAAGGAATCAAAACATGAAAAAGATTTAAAGCTCAATAATGATTCAAGTTATTTGCCAACAAGATGGACATATGAGATAAATATGCAAAGCTCTTAATGTGGGAAGACCCAACTCTACGACTTGCTTCCTTCATACAGCTTAACACGAGAAAGGAAACCTCACCTTCATCTTCTTCAAGCTTTCGTTCGCGAGCCTTTGCTTCTCAACCACAAGACGCAAGTTTGCCAATCCCTGCCCATCAAGAAAAAGCGAAAACTCATCCATCTAAGACAAAGCATTCTACTCCGATGCTAGACAGCGGCACGTCGCAACACGGAAAGAAGAAAACATACCCATCTCAGTCTTCTTCTTTCCTTCAAGAGCTTGTTCTCCTCCTCCCTCAGTTCAGCCAGTGTCTGCCGCACGTGTCAGAGATATATCCGCACAAATTAGAGGGAGTATGACAATGTATACCACTTTTAAACAAGATGAACAAACAACTGAAACACCTATGATGTCTATGTAACATTCACGTCACCTCGAGAACTACTCTAGAAACTTGTATGTCTGTGGACACTTTTCTAAGAACTTCACTTGTACTAAGGAGACCACGAAGAAATTCATAAGACCGAGAATTTGTTACCTTTTTCTTTCTCGGTCTCTTGCTGGGTGTGGCAGCGCTCGTGGTCGTGCTCCCATTGGTGGTCTGGATGACATTTCCCACAAGTCAGTCATTTGGTCCATGATGAAATTAAACGACAGCATAAGCAAAACTGAATCGTCATCTGATTAGATAAGAACAACAACTCGCAACCGGAGAGGGACAAAAAAGAGAGCACATGGTTGAATAACTTGGGCTGGGTTTGTTGACGGTCGGTCATTGTATGTGCTTTTTTGGTCATAGGCCATATATGACAACTCAAATGGGCCCGATAGCCCAATACCCGAAGAGGAGCCCACGCAAGAGTCAAAAGTCAGCCCATGCACGAATAGAAAATGAACAAGGTTCGCAAGGTGGCCGCTTTACTAGAACAACAGCAACTCCAAAAATACCTCAGATTCAGAATGATGACCCTTCCGCGGTACCTTTTTGACCTTAAAAAACAATGAGAAAAACCTTTTATACAACATGAACTCAGTGCATAGAAATTTCACGTGTTTAGACCCAATCCACAATATCATCACCAGAAAGAGGGACTAGAACCAGGCCCAATCAAGACTGTCCATCGTGCCAAAAAAAAGTTTAGCATCCCAACTTCTCACCTTGCCAAATCGTCTATTAATAGGTTTGGTTTAGCATTTCCAAAGGGCTTTCGACCTCTAAAGCCCTTTGAAAATATGCTGGGATGTTTGACAAACTTTCACAAGAGGTTATTGGCCAAATTCTGACATTGAGAATACTGAAAGCTCAATGCCTGAAGGGATCAATATTGAGCTTTCAGCATTTCCCCGATGCTTATTTTCCCAATGCTTATTTGTAAAGCTGAACTAAACCTGCTTTACAAATAAACTGACAACTTTGCCTTTTGTCTTTTTCCCATTTTGTGCAAACGACAGTCAGCCGTCGCTATACACAGCACTGCTCTGTCACGTGAAAAGTAAGCAAGAGCAGTTGCCAACATCATTCGAGAGCACCGGTAAGAAACGGAGACCCAACTACTTCATGCCGTGAAGAGATGAAGATCAAGCTGATCGTTCCTTGGGGAATCGATGTCAGGGGTAGTAGCAAGTATGGAAAGACTGTTCTTGAAATGACTCGGCGGCGCTTGCTATCGAAGATGCTTCCTCGTGGACGCGAGCAATGGCGAAATGGCGCAACTTGCATGCGCCCACAGGGGGACCGTAGCGTGAGGCGGAACGTACCCAATAATTCGGCTCCTATAAAAGCAAAGCTCAACATAAAGCGCACAACCACTACCCAACCAAAACTGCACGCACTCCCATTCTTTTGCCACGACAACACGCCACCTCACCCCTCTAACAACATGCCCATTTTTACCCAAATGCCCTTGTGCCTCGCGACGCCGTTTAGTGAGACGTGTGGTTGACCCTCGCAAAAAGATAGCCGGGTTAAGAGTGAAAGAGAGAGTTGAAAATCTCGAGGAGCTAAGGAAAGAGACCCATTTTGCACCGTTCAATATCTCTACACGAGCATACAGAGGACTGGAGCAAGGATCCGAATGGGTCGGTACGACCCGGGAAAAGCGATCCCGTTTTCAACGAAGCGTCTCTTTCCAAGTGGTTTTCTTCTGGCTCATCCACTCCCCCGGGTAAATACCCGAGGTCGCATGGGTCATCTTTCGTCCACAGCTGGGAAACAGAGAGACCACCCAACTGCTAGTTGTTACTGTACTCAGACCTCGACTCAGACGCTGACACCCGTAAGCCAAGCCAACACCGATCTCCACCGTTGGATTTGGTGACGCCACGGTCAGCAGGCCGTGTCTGACGGTTCACGTTACGAGAACCGACGCGCCGATCTCCTCAAACCCGCTGGCTCAAAACAACGAACTCACTCTCACACAAGCCTCGCGGGAATCAGACTCGAGCCTATGGAAGAGCGACACGTGGCTGCGAGGGCAAACGACGTTGAAAAGGAAGTGCACGAGCACAGTACGATTACAGTACACACCTTAGATCTTGTCTTTTCCGGTGACTTGGCGATGGGGACGCTACACCCCTCGTCGCCTCCGCCTCCGCCTCCGCCTCCGCCGCCGCTGGAGGAGGTGGCGCCGCTCCAGGAGAGTGGAGTCGTCGGGCTCGCTCGAGCCGGCTCGCCGCCGCGCTTCTTCAGCCCGGCGTCCTTCAGCGCGGGCTTGGAGTTGGACGACCTCCGCTGACGCACGGTCCAGTCAAGCTTCAGAGCGCGCGCGGCGGCCGCGTGAGGCGGCGCGTCCGCGCGGCTGATCCGGAGGAGGAGCTCCGCGACCGTGGAGTCGTCCGTCATGGCGACGGTCAGCCACTCAGCATCGTCGTCACGGGCCATGTTACGGGTCGTCTCAGAGAGAGAGAGAGAGGGAGACGAAGGGAGGGGGAGGCAGGAAAGTGCAAAAGGGATGGTGGTGGAAAAGGAGGTGGAGGAGGCTAAAGAAGGAAGATGGAAGCGTAGGTTGTGCTGAATGTCATGGAAAAAATAAAAATCGACAAATAATAAAATAAAAAGGCCATAATAATGGCCTTTGATGATGGATGGTGTGTGTGCTCGCGCGTGCGGGCGCGTTCGTTTGTAGAGGAATTGCGGGCTTTGATTGATCCTCCCTCCTCCCTCCGCTCGTGCCCTGGGCCCACCTGTGGAACACGTGGCATCCGGTCTCTCTCGCGTATCGTTTTACTTGTTCTGGTTGTGGAATGGGCGACTCTGCGACCGAATCGTAAGTTGTCGCCGTGGAGGTTCGCGACGAAATCGACCACTCCATACATGTTTCGACACGATACATTTAATAGGGTCTCTAGCTACGCAAACGGTGGGAACTATGAAGTGTTCCTCGCACTTCTCCATTCCCTCGTTTGGTTTGACCAGCTTTCTTGTTTCGTCAGGAAAATCGAATCGAAACATATTTTTGACTTTTGACCAGTTTCAAGAGACCGGAGCGCAACTCAATCCACGATTCCTTGTAGCTCGTGAGGATGAGAATTGACTAAAGGTGTGTCTGTTTGAGTTAAAAGAATTTTTTGCAAATTAATTTTCTGGAATTTCACACATTTGATTTGCTTAAATTGATCGGTCAACAACGAAAAACCATTTACGGTCACTGAAAATATGCATGCTTGAAGTGGGAGAAATGAATTTTCTAACCTGAAAAGAGAAAGATATTTCCCTAAAAAAGGAATTCCTGAAAAGTATTTTTCCTTAATCACGTAATTTTTCCCGAAATAAGCATATCATTGGAGTCGCCTCTCATTAGGAAAAAGTGCCAATGCGCATTGGAAATATAAGAATTGGAATTGATTATCTTCTTATTGTTAACACACTAAATTAATCTAGTATAAAGTTGGAGCTGAGGTGAGCATAGACTAAGGCCCCGTTTGGTTCAACATTTGGGGAATGCACTTGAGAAAATGCAAATACCTTAGCCTAAAGACGTTTGGGCAAATGCAAAAACTGTTTAGTTGAGTATATTTTAAAAACACATTGAAAAGTTACTCTGATGTAAATATTATTTGGTAAAAACTAACATTTGTAAAAACTTTTGCTTTTTTTTTTTTCTCATATGAACTCAGCTAAAAAAAAAAAAAACCTCAGCTGCCGCAGGCCAAAATGGCAGTTGGCCAAATCTCGCTAACGCATGACCCCAAGTGGCATCGCACAACCCAGGCGAATGTTGATTGGATCACGACCCCCAAGCGACGTTGCCTGAGGTCGTGCCTGGGTTTGCGTGACCCAGGCAAACAGTCGTCGGAGGCCGGCGACCCTTAAGCGGTGGTCGTCGGCCTCCGTCTAGTAACGCCGAGGTGAAGATGAACAGTGTAACTTCCATTTTGGAAATGCAACTTTCCAAAGTACCTTTGGACTTGCTTTGGGTAAAGGACCTTAGGGAGCTTTCGAAATGCAATTGTATTTTTCCAAAGTGTTCAAAAAAATTGCCAAACGAGATTGCATTTGTCCAAGTGACTTTACGGCCTCAAAGCCCATTCTAAATGCCAAACCAAACGGGCCTAAGGGTGGGTTTAGTTCAGCATTTGAAAGGAGTTTTCAGCCCGAAAGCTCATTTATGAAATGCTGAACTGTTGGCAAGTTTTGTCAAAGAAGCATTCGACCAAATGTTCCATTGAAAAAACTTACCAAACAGTTCAGCATTTTGTAAAAGAGCTTTTGGGCTTGAAAGCTTTTTCTAAATGCTGAACCAAACCCACCCTAAGAGGGCTCGGGAGAGAGATGGAAATCTTTCAGTCAAACTGCTCGTCATTGTGCAAGACTAACTTGAAATAAGAGGTGTAATTAGACTAAAAGCCTCCGGTTCTCATGGAGTTGAGAAGCAGGTGTCGGAAGTAATTTGGAAAGCCCAATGCCCACCTAAAATGCAGCATCACTTGTGCCACCGACAGGAACTTATACCCAAGGAAGATTAAGCAGGATCCTTGTTTGCCATTCTGCGAAGAAAAGGAGACCGCAGAGTATTTGCCCTTACCATGTGCTAGATGTAGAACTGTTTGGTCTGGGCGTGCTGGCATCGGAATTTACGAAGAGCAGATTACTACTTTTCTCGCGTGGTTTAAAGGAGATGACTGAGGGATCTCGTTCAGATGTAAGTTTAAGCCTAGAGATTGGGATTAAAATAGCGTTCTTGTTGCTGGTATTATTTGGAAGAGCAGAAATGAGACGGGTTTTAACCAGGCTGAACAACCTCCCCAAGTTGTAATCTCCCTGATTAATACTGCGTTTGTCCATGGCTGTGGAAGCGACAGGCAAGATTGGGAATAGTGCTCCTAAAGCCACAGTAGATCCTATACAGAAATGGAAGAAGCCTTCTGGGGATGTTACGAAAATAAATTGGTGATGGGGTTTTCGACCGTGATACATCATAAGCAGCAGTTGGAACAGTGGCTGGGAATTCTGATGGAGAGCTTGTTGGTGGCGGAGGCGTCGTGGTTGTTGCAGGCTCAGTTGATATAACAGAAGAAGCTCTTGCTATGTGGAACTCACTCGTTATGCATAATGAGCTAACACAGAGGCATGGTAGAAAGTCTTGGAAGCTGGAGCCTGTTCTTGCAGCCATTTCTAAGGAATTAGAGCACTTAGTTATTTTTTTTTTCTGCTGTTCCTATGAAAGCTTAAACATGTGTGGGCCATTGGGTAGATTCACACTATAGAAGGTAGAAGATGGAGCCAATCAACTGGCATCGTGAGCTCTCATCTCCTCTGAAGTCGATGCTAATTTCTGTTCTGTAGTGGGGGAATGTCCACTGTGAGTTTGTACTTCGGCTCTCTGTGTTATGCATATATGGAAACCTTTCAATGGCTAAGAAAAAAAAAGTTAAAATGGATATTTTTTTTATGGGTGTCATCTAACTAAAAAGGAATGTACAAACACCAAAATCGCTTGCAAATGTTTCTTAACTTAATTATTATTGACATGCAAAACAAACGAAATACAGGTACTCATTTACACCAAGACGCCAAAGCAAACAGATCAGTTCTTAATTGACGGCGTGTCGGACGGCGGCAAGAACTGAAACGGAGGCAAAAAGGGAATTGGCGGCGCCGACCATGTGGGAATGTCAGGGAACAGCGGAGGCGGCCACACGAAATCTGGGGTTTCCGGAAGTTGAAATACCGGTGGTGTTAGTAGTGGAAGTTCCGGTGGCAGCAATGGAAAGACAGGCGGCTCAGGTGCTGGAGGAGAGAAAATGGGGACAAGCGGGATCATCGGCGGTGGCAGGAGGAACTCCGGTGGCGTCTCCGGTAGGGTGAAAGGAGGCGGTGAGGACAGCAGCGGAAGTGGTGGTGTCTCTGAGGCGAAGTCAGGTGGTGATAGCCATGGGAACACGGGTGGTGCTTCCTGGACTTCTGGTGGGGGCGGAGAGGGAACCAGCGGTGGCGGGAAAATGAACTGGGTGGGCGGAGACAAGAATAACGGCGGCGGAGAGGCTGCTAACAGGGGGGGTGGAGGGAGCTCTTCCGGCGGGGGTGGTGACGGGACAAGCGGAGGAGGAGGCAGAGAGGGCGGCGGAGGGGAGGG
>BCNH02000010.1:27149051-27188377 GCA_001662345.2 Metrosideros polymorpha var. glaberrima
GGGAGGAGGGAGAACAAGGGGTGGGGGAAGCGGACGAGGGGACGGGCGAGGGCGAGGGCGAGGGCGGGGCTGGGAGAAGGGGTTGTCAGGAGAGGAAGGGGAGGTGGAGAAGGGCCATTGGCCGCAGCTTCCGAAGAGGAAGCAGTAAAAGGGGTCGCAATAGGCTCTTGGTCTAGTCCTTATTCCTCGGCCGCCACCGCCACCACCACGTCTTGATGATCGGCTTCTCTTGTCTTGGTGGATTGGACTTGCTTCTCGTGTAGGTATGGGTTGTGTGGTCGTCGGGGTTATGAGAAGCAACGACACTAGCACTAGAGCTACAACTTTGACCACTCTCTTACCCTTCATTGTTGATGTCTCATCACTCCATACCCTCATCTCTCTCTCTCTCTGGTTTCATACATGAAACCTGGTGGTATATATATAGGGGAGATTATAAATTGAGGGTGTGGGCTGCATGTTGACCACCGTAGCTGAACATATACATGACTTTGACAAAATATCATCAAGGATTTCCTTGAGATATGTGCATATGGTTGTGCATATTTGGCGTAGTAAATACAGGAGAGTTGCAGCTAATAACTGGAGGTTAAAATGCGTGCGAATGGGTATGGATTGATTCCGTCGCTGCTCTCTCCCGCAAACAAAAAGCACACTAAGTCAACGCATGCTCATCCGGTACCAGAGGGAGAGGGCTGAGCTTAGTAATTACGGCTAAAAGAAACAGGCAAGAGGTGGCATCGGTTCGTGTGCCATTTTCGAGATGATGAACTCTCCTTAAATGCGATTGTGCAGAAGCAGGGCCTTCCTCTTCAATTCCATCATTCGTTGATGATTCTTACTTCTCTCGAGATTGTCTCGTTCGTTTGGAATTTGTCCAACAGGGTGATCATTCCACTCATCAAGCAAATCACAGTAGAAAGAGCAATCCATAATAAGTCATTGGGCACTCGTCATGAATACTTTATTTGATACTATTTTTCAAAACATCAATTGTGCGTGACACGAGGACAACCGTGCATTAAAAGTTGTAAAGTTTTCTTAATTGGTCGCTTAACAAAATCCTTGATAGATTAACCAAAATCAGTCGAGGTCAGGAGATTAAAGGGTCCCTCCTACAACAGGACCACAAGGCTATGCAAATTGAAGTATTCCTACCTAAATTAACCAAAGTCAATTACGAAATGAACTAGTGATTCCTTATGGCGGCACAACCAAGTAAGTGTCCCTATAAAACGAGATGAAAGAAAGAAATAGTTTGCAAGTGAATTTCAGAGGTAGGCCCCTTCATCTCAAGGAAATGAACTAGTGATTCCTTTTTGGGTTATTCGTCATCTACAATTTTTTTGGGATCTTTTATGTTTAGATGCCTCTCCCTCGGTTTTTTTTTGTTTAAGAACTCTTGAGTTTAAATAGTATTGAGGACGTTTTTGACCAAAAAAAAATTTCAGAGGTAGGCCCATTTGCTTTGGAATGCAACCAATCTTGGTCCAGTGGAACCGGTGGGCTTATACTAATGGATTAGGGGAGAGGGAACGTTTTCTCGGGGTGGGGGCCCACCCTAACCCCCCGCCCCGGGCATTAACAGAAGTTATCCCGTGACTGACCGGTGGTAGTTGAACTTCTCGGTCTCTCTTTTCCCTTTTTAAGCTCTCGCCACCTCTTGACAGGTTATCAGATATATGGACCATTAAAGCAAGATGCCACTTGCACGCCCTTCTCACGCAAATTTTACTCACTGAAGTTAACATCAGAGAGAGAGAGAGAGGGGTGAGGATGAGTTGGTCTTGTAACGTAAGAGCAGATGGAGAAGAAGCATTCCTACCCAAAAAGCTTCGACCTGAGAAACCTGCCTCCCATTGATCCACAACATATCATCAACACAAAGCCACGTCCTCAGGTAAAGAGCTTCATTCGTGCTAGCTTACCTTAAAAAGGAAGAGAGTATCTATAGTATCTATTGCCAATTCTGTATCTCTCTCCCTCTCTCTCTCTCTCTCTCTCCATCCTTCTCTTCTAGTTCTGGCTAAGCCAATTCTATAGTATTTATTGCCCCTTGCAAGTTACAATATTGTGTCGTTATGTGCGTTTTATACTCCCTTTGGTACCTTAATTATGATTTCGATGTGTTTGGAATTGTGCTTTTTGTTGATGACAAACTTTCCCAGAATAAGTTGGGTAAAGCCGGCAGCACCAACCAGTACAGGAAGGTGGTTAAGGCAAACCCAAGCCCAGTAGAGAAGCAAACTGATTGCCAACAATCACCCATAAATCCAAATTCTTCTTTGATGTCCCCTGCTCTGTGCACAGAGAGCAAGATCATTACTGTCAAGAAAGTGAAGGACACCCGTGAGGCTGAGGCAAGTCCTCAAGGTATAACCCTGCTCCATAATTTGTCTTCTTCTTATCATACCAGCTTTAGTGCATGGAAGTTGATTACCTGATATTAATTTTGAGGGCATACCTAGAATCTTGTTTTTTTGATATGTAAGCTGTTATAAAATCAGAATTATCTATTGTAATATTAGAGGCTAGGATCTATCTTATCGTTCTGGATAGATGGTCCCATCTAAAGTTTCTATCGAAAGAAACCTACAGTCCATGAAAGCGAGTTCACATTGTGGTTCCTAGCATCAGCTGCATCATACCTTCAAATAGAGAACTTTATATCGTGACCACCTTCTGAGCTTGCTTAATCGAGTCGAGTTGTGTTTTTTTTTGTTTCTAAAAAAGGGCTGTAGGATCCTTTTGCTCTTTTGGGTATAAAAGGTCTCTAAATAGATGCACTTGCATATCTAATTTTCAGGTGATGCCAAGAGTGGATTGGCGAAAGCAAAGTTGTATGAGTTATGTGCTGCAAACAAGTGGAAGCTCCCTTGCTTTGAGTGTTACAAAGAGGAAGGACCAAGCCACTTGAGACAGTAAGCTTGTTTTAATAGTAATGGGAGTTGAATAAATAGATTTGGGACGGACTGAAGAACCATGATCTGACTTTAAGTTTTTGAGAAAGAGAGACTACCGAATCTGATTGGTGTTTGATCTTATTATTGACATCATTACCAATTGCGGGTGCAATATCTGCTTCCGAAGGTAATTTTCCCATTGCGATATGACTGCAGATTCTCATTCAAAGTAATTACAGAGGTTAAAGATGAATCCCAAGTCACAATATTAGAGTGCTTTGGTGCACCTAGGTCAATGAAAAAAGCTGCCGCAGAGCATGCAGCTGAAGGGGCACTCTGGTACCTGAAGCATCTGGGGTATTCTCCGAAGAAAAGGTGAAAAGAAAAGAGAGAAATTGCGATGGTTTATTCATTTGCTTACTCATTGTACATTTTCTTTCTTGCTTACCGCTGGAAATAGTAACTGTGATGGGGGTTTATTGGAATGATACGTCTCGGCTTGTAGGATGGGAAAGTTACACTGCTTTGTTGTGTAAATGATCAATTCGCAATACTAATGCATGTTGCTTTGTCCCTCAGTCCTGCTGGCATTCATTGATGTAGCTTTTAGCCCTGGACAAACCGTGAGGTTTGTTGCAATGGCGCTGTCATTTCGTAGAGATGATAGGAGTCGTCGTATTATGACTTGATAGCACGTTTATGAGACCAGAAGATTCTTTTGATGGGAGCGTAAAATGACAGTTACTTTGCCTCTGCTTTTGTTTAGAATAGTTTTTTTTAGTCAGATAATTAGTCACATACGGAATTCACAGAATGATAACATCCGGCTCTTCCTACCACGCTTGGAATTCTTGACATTCGAAATCCCTGCAAATATCCTACGTGCTTAATTAGTTAGGTACCATGTCTGTAAGGTGTGTTTGCCTTGTTGAAGGATGCTCTAGAGATGCACCACCACCAACTCAAGAACTGAGTCTTCTTCTTCTTTTCCCTTTTGAAAGCACAAGTTCAGTTAGATGAAAAAAAAGTCTGACTAAAGGTCAGGGTAACTGGGGAGACAGATGCTTTCTCTGAAATTGACCAGGATTACTAAACGACAAAAGGATTTACGAAATTAATACTGCTTTGGGGGATGCTATGTGAGCAATGTTGATGACAAAGCTAGCCATGACTTCTTGAGCAAGTGAAAGAAGCCAAAAGGGTTTTTTTTTTTTCGATTTTATAACTGTACTTCTCAGTGGCTGAACTTTCTCGATACACTGCCGCACTTCACGTGTAAGAGAACACACTGCCGCACTTCACATGTAAGAGAACACTACAAAATCAGTAGCTGTATAACTACAGAGCTAACAAGCATACATGGATTAGAGGTAAATATATTGGCACTCCATACTGACAGAATATCATAGTTCTCTCCATTGTTCTACTCATGATTGCCTGAGGCAATTTCTTGATGTATTATTCCCCAATGGCATCTAATGAAAAACAGAATGAAAATAGTTTTTGTCAATATAGTTCCTCTTTCTATCTCTATGGCCAATGCCGGTAAAAAATGCAGTCATCAACTAAAACTTCGCCAGCCTCAATCAAACAGTGTAATGCTGTTGAATTGTCTCAATGTCGAGCCCCTTAAGTTTGACTACTGATTCAACATGCCCCTTGAGGGTATGAAGCTCTCTTAACCTGGGGAAGTATAGAAACAGAAAAAAAAAATCAGGATCTCTGGTAAGAAAAGAACGGTAAATTTAGATGTAATTTGTTTCTTCCGGTCTGTACCTTGCAACCTCAGCACGTTTCCTAGCCTGTTCAGCAATTTCAGACAGCTCTGCATAGTTGTTTTTATCGGATGTTTCAGGTGGCTGGAGGCCATGTAGCGTGCGTTGATCCCTTGCCCATTGAGCTTCTCTCTCTTCTTTTCCATAATCTTTCTTTGTTGTGAAAGCCGTCTGCAAGTGAAAAATTTATGCAGTGATAAGCAAGCTACAAATAGCAGACTGCAAGAGAGGCATAATGTATGAAGTTCTGTGCAAACAGTTCATGTTTGCCAACTTCCTTCTCCTAAGTGAAGAGCCTGATGAATAGGTACCTTATTCTGTAGCAAATTATCCCAAGCCCTGCCGCTCAGTGCGTACCGGATGATGAACTTGAGAATATCTAGAGGGATATAAAAGATAATGCTGTACAGCCATATAACGCCAGCCCATCCCCAGCCGATGCCATGTATTCTCGCAAAACCCCATTTTGCATAAACAGCTAGGAGAGTTGCGATCTGATAAGCATAAACCAGATCAATGAGTCATCAACCCGTTACTGTTCAGTGGTAATATATCAGTTATCACCATCAAGTTTTCATTCCTCACCAGCTGAGCAACAATGAAGGCTGACACAAGCAGGAGACCTGGGCGTTCAATGTATGACCAGCTGCGAGATCGTGTAACAAAGATGAGTGCCTGGCTCACAATACTCACTTGGAGGTAGACAGCTGCTGTAAGCTCGTGGGGATTGTCCCTAATTGGCCTAACTCCAAACTTGTCCTGTGAAGTCAGGTAATGAGTTAAAACTTCATTCCTAAAGGAGAAAGGCCAAGCTGCAAGTAATTTACATATGCAGTCCCGAAGGAAGCATTCGTCCCCCGGGACTATTTTGATAATTATCCATTTGATTTAACATATAGGCTTACCGAGAAGAAGTTGGTTTTATGTGCAGCCCAGAAGAAAACAACAGTCATGACAGCTAAGTAGGTACCGAGGACAACGCCAGTAGCAAAAATCTCCCTGAGCTTCCAGGAGTCAGGTACGGGAGATGGCTTCACCCTATCTTTAGAGATGGTCATGATAGTTCCATCATTCAATATGGCAATGATTAACACCATGAAAGGTGAAAAATCATACTTCCATATAAGTGCAAGCAACAGAAAACCCAGCACAATACGGATTGTAACTGACACTGCATAAATGGTGTAGTTTTTCATTCTCTGGAAGATTGCTCTGCTTGTTAAGACAGCACTGACAATCACACTCAACCCTGGTTCGGTGAGTACTATGTCAGATGCGCCTCGGGCAGCATCAGTTGCATCAGCTACAGCAATGCCAATGTCTGCCTTCTTTAAAGCTGGTGCATCATTCACACCATCACCAGTCATCCCGCATATGTGCTTCCTTTCTTGTAGCCTCCTCACAATCTCGTACTTGTGCTCTGTTCGTTTGGCACAAGACAGTATCTTTCAGCCACTTCGATAGCAAAGTTACATCAAAGGAAATAAGAACTTGCATATAAAATTGCTTGCGAGTTGGAGACTATGGCTACGCTTGCCACATTTCATGAAATCATCAAATTCTCTTTATAAGTCTATTAGGCAAAAGTAAGTGCTATAAGACAAGTTCAAACCAGGAAAGACGCCGGCGAAGCCATCAGCCTTCTCAATTAGCTCATCAATAGGGAGGGCAGCAATCGATTCATCCTTGTGCTGGCCTAGGAGTGAGGAGGAGGGATACATGTTAGTCCCCATTCCTAGGCGGCGACCTGTCTCCTTGCCTATGGCTAACTGGTCTCCAGTAATCATCTTGACATTGACTCCGAGGTTAAGTGCTCGCCTGATGGTCTCTGCACTATCATGCCTTGGGGGATCAAAAAGAGGTAACAGTCCTACAAATTGCCAGGGTTCTCCAGCACTATCCTTGGTTTTCTCTAGCACAGTCTGCAGGCGAAAAGAATTATCACCATGAAGTTCGTTCGTTGATAACTGTAGTAATCAAACCTAACTCTTGGGTAAACTTGTGGCTCACTTGTTTGGCAACTGCTAGGGAGCGAAGACCGCGGTCAGCAAACTTATCAATAATATCATGGACTTTTCTCCTGACATCTTCCCTAACCTTGCAGAGATCAATGATCTGGTAGATAATTGAAAACTAGTTTAAATCGTGAATATGCAAAGAAAGTCACCGGAAAAAACTATGTATAGTGGGAATGTTTACCTGCTCTGGTGCACCTTTGCTGACTCGATGCCAGTTACCATTAGAGTCCACGTATGTTATAGCTGTTCGCTTGTCAACAGGATTAAAAGGTAAGAAATGGACCTCGGTGATATCAGCTCTAGCCTGTGTCGAGTACAAGCGTTCATGACCAACAAGAGCAGTTGCAGCATGTCAAAATTAGAAAAGATACTTGGAGGCACTTCAGCAATCTGGAACAAGGAAAGTAATAGTTGCTACACGTATTTTTCAAACCGAGATGAATCTTTTCAAAGATGGGATACTTGCGAATCCAATTGATTATTGCCCAAAACAGTATGTTGGTTCAATCACTCAATCCCAATATAATCAGGCACTTCGCCAAAAGTTCTGTTTCCCTCACTATTTTCATAAATACAACAAATTTTTGAATTTTTTGAATTTCCTTTTTGCTCTTTTTGTGCTTTTGAAAATACTTATGATGAAAAAAAATCAAATGATGCTCCTGGAACGGTAGTTCTAGGCCATGTGGCAGAAGATCATTAAAATGATGACAGGAAGGCTTTAGCAATGCAGAAAAATAATTTAAAATATATATTTATAAAGTTAAATACCTCCTTGGGATCAGCTAACATTCCAACAATACAGGCATCAATTGCATCCTGATTCTCAACCCGGGAAGCTCTAGCGCCAAGCAATATTACGCCGTCCTTGTCTACATCCTTTGCAAATACCTGATGGTTGATTTTCATAACCATTATCAGCATGTAAAGTAACAATATTGCTTGGAACTTAGTATCTCAAACCTATTTTCCCATTTGTTTTTGGCTTTCTCAGATACTCAGAGACTGCTTTTGATCCTTGAGGTACTAAACATCGGATTTTTGCCCAGTGTTCTATAATCATAACTTCACGGTTACCAGTACTAACCTCAATCAGGTTCTTGTCTACTGTAAGCTTGTTGAGTGTAAGAGTCCCAGTCTTGTCACTGCAAAGGACATCCATCCCAGCCATCTCTTCAATAGCTGTCATCCTCTTGGTAATGGCACCTTGTTGAGACAGCCGGTGGGATCCAATAGCCATCGTCACTGACAAGACTGTTGGCATGGCAATAGGAATTCCTCCAATAAGGAGAACCAACAGATTGTCAATACCATCCCTGTACTTCCGGCGCTGGATTGGGTACATGACTATTATCTCTACTATCATTCCCAGAGCAATTGAACAAATGCAGAAGTTCCCGATGGCAGTCAGTACCTGGTTTAAATTGTCACCATCGATTACACATCAGAAATGGGAAATTTTAAAAAAGAATGTAGTTCCCAATTGGTCATGCCCTAAGATATGCTGTAGTCATGAATTTGCCTCCGGAGTGTATCATCGTCATCATCAAGATTTCGCAACACCAAAAAAATAAAGATAATGTAGCACAGAACACATTACTTTCATAAGATCATGCAACATCTTGTGCAATCCCTTCACAACAGGCACTTTCTATCACTCATTTTGGCACGGTCATTCTACTTTAATTTTTATCATGTTTTTATCATAGCTGCAGGCTTAATCAAGACATGATTTTCTCTCAAACAAGTACCTTTTGGAAGTGTCCCACTTGGTTGGTGCTGTCAACAAGGTGAGCAGCCTTGCCGAAGAAGGTACGAACCCCAGTAGCAATGACAACAGCCTCTATTTCCCCTTGCTTGCAGGTTGACCCAGAGAAAACTTCATCTCCAGGGTTCCTGGTTACGGGCAGAGATTCACCAGTTAGAGCAGATTGATCAATTTTAAGAGGGTCACCATCCAAAAGACGAGCATCTGCAGGAATAATATCTCCAAGCTTAATACTGATCACATCTCCAGGAACCAAAATTGCTGCTTCTTGCTCGCTCCATTTTCCATCTCTTAGAACCTTCAAAATTTAGTAAAGCAAGCAAAAAACATTCAGTTTCGGTATGGTCTCCAATACATTTATGCTCACTGAAAATTGTTTTGTGCAACTTATAGGTGAGTGACCTTTGTTTTGGGTGCTAGGCCTGCCATTAGGGCTGCTGCAGCATTGCCTGCATTATTTTCCTCGATAAAGCTGATAGTAGAGTTGATAATAAGCAAGGCTAATATGCCCGTAAAATCCTGCCAGTCTGGTGGTTTACCCTGCATGACATCAATTTCAGTCACGCACGTGCATGTACATCTCTTTTTATCTGTGCAATTTCCTCATTATCAATTATTTATGTGCACGCTTGTGTTTGTGCATGTTTTGCCAATAGAACTTAGGAGGGATAGAGGATGGCACTGATAACTACCCCTCCATTAGCCAAAGCAATAGCCATGATGGCAGCCATCTCCATGACCCAAGAAAGTGGATTCCACATAAATCCCAAGAATTTGAGGACCTTACTTTCCTGTTTCAGGTGGAAAAACAATTAATCAAGTTAGTCGCTTTTCTGACGAAAGAAATAATAATATTTCAAAAGGGAGAAGATATGATTTATGTAAGATGGAATGCCTTCTTCTCTTCTAGCTTGTTTGGCCCAAAAAGTGGGAGCCTCTTCTGTGCTTCTTCAGTCGACAGACCCTCTCTTGAGCATTTCAGTTGTTCGAAAACTTCATCAACAGGTATGCGCTCCTGGGAAGAATAAAATGGACAGTATCGGGTAAATATATTCAGATATTACGAGGGAAATTGCTCTGCTTAGATTTATGATCCTTTAACCGACACTATTTCACACCTGGACTCTTCAAAGTGTAATCCTTAGCACAGATTCATGTCTAACTCTTGCAATGAAAAAGATGCCACTAGGCATGCATGGTAAGAAGCTAATTTGGCTATGAAGGATGCTAATAAGGTGTATTTTTCTGGTGTGAAAAGTAAAGATCTGTTACGACCCAATTCAAATATCTGTCAGAAACATGACGCGCACATTCAAACGAGTCACGTGTTAACACGATGCGTAGCTGATCAGCACATCGGAGGGAACAGACTCAAAGGGACTGAAACATTGGTCCCCATGCAGTTTGCAAAATCACATTTGGACGAGGCAAAGATTATGCTATCCGATGGAGGCATTACTCAGGAAGCGATCGATGAAGTTTAGCGAGAAATAAATGGACATATATTTCACTGGCTGCATTATACGCTTGGACAATCAAGCAGAAGCCTAAGAGTCGAGAGAGCACTGATCGGGAAGCGCGCAACACAAAAAAAGGCAGTAGCAGCCAAGCGTTGATCCAAAAGCTTAATTAAAACGCTAAACTGAAGCCACAGAAGAGGAATGCTCGATCGCTAAAGCAGGAACGGAAAAAACAAATAGAGCTACGACGAAGGATCAACGACCAGAACAAAAGGAAGGGGGGGAAAAAGCGAACATACGAGGTCGACATTTTCATTCTTGATCTCCTCCAAGCTGTTTCCCGCCATCGCTCCGCCAAAGGAAGCGGATACGACACTTTCCAAACACTGTAGCTCCGATCGCGCACCGATGAATCCGCTCCTCGTATCCGAAACCGATCAATCCTAACACACTTCCTATCCGGAAAAATCTACTCGGAACGCAGAGACGCGACTGCTCGCGATGAGCTAGCGAAAATCTACTCGTCGTTTGTGTTCTTTTTATCTGCCTTCGTCGTCTTCCTGGTCAGATCGTTCAAGAGAGCTGCGGTGTAGCAGAGCACAGTGGCGAGTTGTTTCACCTTCTCTCTCTATCTTTGAAGTGTTCTCTCTCTCTCTCTCTCTCTCTCTCTCTCCTATAACAAACTCTGATTCGTCTTTTTATGGAAAACTCCAATTGAGCGAACGAGCGGGACTTTTGTGAGCTGTTTAGCCCAGGTCATTCGGTTTCTGAAGGCAAAGTCTTCTCTCTCACCGGGGGAGGTTGGTTTCCGCGACTGCAGGTCCAACCGCAAGACGCCACGTCTCAGGGTCGCGGGACGCGGTGGGTCGCGTGGAAGGCGGTGGGTGGATGCGATCCGGAGGGGGGAGCAGTGAGAGGAGCAGGGGTGGAGGAGTGCGCCGGACGAGTACGTGAAATGAGAGTAACCACATGCTCGAGCGTGGTAGACGTAAAAGAGCATATGAAGGATTGACCCGCCCTATTGGCTGACGTGGCTTCTCGTTTTCTCTCCTCTCTCCTGCGTGTGTCACAGAAGAAATCTTTTATTTTTGATATTGCGTGAAAAAGAGAGATCTTTTTTTGGTTCAATCATTAATGGAGTTACCATTACAATCAAATCTTAGATCAGATATCGAAAATAGGATTTGGGTAAGTAAAGGAAATATTGATTACAATCAAATTCGAAAGTAGGATTTGGGTAAGTAAAGGAAATATTGATTACAATCAAATCTTAAATTTGATATCGAAAGTAAGATTTAGGTAAGTAAAGGAAATATTAATACGTTATTTAGGAAAAATGATAGAAGTTTTGGTTCGACTAATTATCTATTATTTTCATGAATTTTCTTTACTCGAACTCTATCGTTTGAAGCGATGAAATTGTTATAGCTGCGATTCATTACACAATTAATAGTCTCGAATCTTTTTTCATCATGAGGATGGTCGATCGAAATGCCATATTGGTATGTAATTTTTGGGATAATTACTTGCACACGACCGGTTCCCTTCACAAAGCGTGTGACTAAGTCGTATTTTCCGAGTGCCGTGTTGCTATGTAAGTGAGACTGCATGCTCAATTCCCAAGCGAAAAGGCCAATGCGACCATGATTCTGCATGAATAATCGACTGAGCAAAACATGTTGCGTCATGTCTACCTTTCGAGCATCAATCGACACTTTTCTCGAGCTTGTTCTTATGGGTAGGTGAAGCTTTCTATTTCCAACCAAGGTCAACAAGTATTACAATCCTCAAACGTCATGGAAAGCAGCAGAGGGACAACTGCAACAAACCAGAAACACAACAACGAGGCCGAACATGAGCCATTAACAACAAGCCCGTGCTTGATCAGCACAGCAAGAATACCCCAATACTGAATTAAGAACATCTGAAAGCAATATGCCATCTTGAACCAAGCAAGAGTATCCACGATGGTGGCCGTACCTTCAATGCTGTGTTTTACAGAAAACATAATAACACAATGGCAAGCTTTGATTGTGGAGAACCTCATTCCTGTACATCAAATGTAATAGATGCTAATACTCCACGCCAATCTCAGTACAATACATTGAAAATTAGTACCCTTGGCGTGCTGCTAAATAACCAATCAAAACTCAAAATCTAAATCTACGGGGACCTAACAATAGAACAGTTTCTCATAATGGTGCGGGGAAACTACAGCCAAAATTAAACAGGTGAGCTCGAGACTCATTATATTGTTTACAGCATCTACCTTTCAAGTCCCTTTTGAGCTCAACCGACATTTTCTCGAGCTTGGCTCCTTGATGACCATTCATGGGATATTGCACATTAGCAAATATTATCGACCATAAGCACAGTAAAAGCAGTAATCAAGGACATGTTATGATAGGCCACTAGCTACAAAAAGGAAGTTCAGGGATAATTATCGGTACTTCATATGTTCAGGCGCAATTCATGCAACGGTGAGCAAGTCATGCTTTAGACATATTTTATTTCTGATGATACTTGTGAAAATTTTGTTCGTGTTCCTGAGAAAAACGAAATGTATTCAGTCTGTAAACATCAAGGTGAAAGACATGACAAAAACAATACTGAAATAAGCACCACTGTTCCTGTCCTCCACAGTGAATAGAAATTGGCCTATCAGAGACAGCAAAAGTTACTGGTACATGAAAATGACATAAAAAAACATATCAACAATGGATTACTATAACTCAAAAATCTACAATGAGAGGGAAGGACCATTCCTATCCTACAATCTCTGATAAATGAATAGCACCATTTTCTTCACTGCCACAATTTTCCTCAAAACTTCCTACTTTAAACTAATCAGCAACTTCACTTCCTGTTGGTTGTTCCAACCCGTGGCTTCGATTTGACCTCTGATTCCTGCAATCCAATCAAGATGTAGCCACTTATATATAAGTAATCCCCCCATTCAGGCACTTCTAAGTACAACTAAAAGAGCACCCAGTGGAAAGGAAGATAAAAATACCTGTGGTAAGTGCAAGAAGATATGGGTCTTTGCTGTAGAAGGATTGTGATTTTCTGCCCCCTTGCTCCAGTCGTAACAGACCTACAAGCAAGTTGAACCACAAATTTCAGTGCAAGTCAGATCCCTAATTGTCCTCGATACATTCATAGTCCTCTTGCATACATAAGAAAAACCAAAAGGAGAGCACTGCCTGGCCATGAGCTGTGCAAATCACATCATAACATATTGAAAATATGTAGTTGGGATCGCTGTACAAATTCTAAATCAGACAGTATACATTTGACTTGGGAGAGAGAGGCTACTATGAGAAGAAGGCTGAAGGAGCCACATAGGTAGATGCCATATAACTAGAGAACAACTTTAATGTTTTCTAGCAAACTATAACTGAACTGCCTGTAGAAGCCCAGAAATGTCTTTATGATCAAATTATTCAATGTTGCATAGACCTATTTTTGGATAAAGCAATATTATCACAAAGACTTGCTTCCTCCATATTCATCTCAACTCATATGAGAAGATTTGGCTATTGAGAAAGACCAATCATAGGCAACCAAGAAAATAACCAGAAACACCATGAGCCTGAGCTCATTCTAAAAGCAAAGTGGGTATGCAATAAGAAACTGAAAGAGAGAGTTGGTGGCTAAACGAGTCGTGAATGAAGTGAAGTGAATCTACACTAGACTAGTGAAGTGGATCTACCCTAGTTTTAGTCTATATTGATATGCCGTGAGACGGAGTTGGCAAATACCAAGTATATAACAATGACATCTCTTCTCAGCACAGTCAAACATTGGATGTATATCCACATATGCATATAAGAACATCTCTTGATATATTCATATGAGGAATTGGTATGATTGCCTCCTTCACTATGCATCTCTCTTCTGAAGATAAAATTATTACAGAAACAGGATGGACTAGGAACCTATATACAAGGTGAAAAGAGACTCACCGAATATGCATATATTGTGCCGTCATTATTGAAGGTGCTACAAGGTATTGGTTGGCTGCATCTTAACATTGCCTGAGAATTGCACCAAAGTAGTTCTGAAACAATTACCAGTCTATTCCAAAAGAGAGCTTCATCAACCATTAAGTACTTTTTCTATGCTTTTGAAAATTAATTGGATGCCTTCACCCTTGAAGTGAGAGCTTCAGAGGGAAATCATGAACATCAGAGGTTTGCATAAGATAAATCGAGAATTTAGATGAATTAAGATGACTCGACCCTATTTCATTTAGACTCTACAAACATGGTCATGTCTAACATAAGCAAAGTCTCCCTAAGGCGTAAAAGGAAAGAAAATGAAGATGATCTACTCAATACATTACACGTAACCCAAGCAATAGCACGAGAGGCAGATGGAGAGCCCTAAGACCACTCAAAAAGTACTCTCGGTTTATGAAAGTGCTGAAAACCTTATACTATGACATACTAAACCGTGTCAATCTGGGACCTTACATCATTTAACCAGCCGATGGTCCTTATGATGAACTCAGGAATAATAAAAATGAGATACAGCAATACTCATCAAACTCGACCCTTCTCTCGTCATAGACACCAGACAGATAATGTCAGAACTTGTGCATACATATATATATATAGACACGGGGAGAGAGAGAGAGACCTTAAGTCTTTGTTTGCTATCCTTGTCCCAAAAGTTAAAAGTACCATCAGATCCAGCAGTGGCAAAGGTATGATGCACCTGAAGTAAGAAAGTGAGACTCTGGATGAATAATGACTCTCTGGATGAGATTGCCAATATGGATTGCTGAAGATTGACTTACTGGATGGAAATTCAACGAGTTGACAGAATAAATGTCGTTGCCATCTCTATGACACTTAAATGTGAAGTTTTTACTGGTGTGGGAATCATCCAGGTGATGAACACCAACCCTCCCCTCGATGGATCCAACCTGAAGTTAACAGAATTTTACCATTACCGAAGGACCAAAAAGTTAAAGAACCATGATAAGCATATAGTACAAGATAAAGAATATAAAAATGTCATTGAGTGACAAAGACCAATATACTTGATCATGGAAAAAGGACGACAAGAATGGTTTAAACTGAATTAAATCACGATATAAGGTTTAAAAGCAATTGACCATCATCTTGTTCTCATCATGTCAACATATTCAACCATGTTGTGTTTATTCTCTCTCAGTACATATTCTCATCACTATAAGTTGTATATTATCGAGCAAATGAATAACAGAAAATGATGCACATAATAATCTAGCTGAAACTAAGTACTTACCAGGAAACCTTGCTGGTCAGGGAAAGCTGCAACACATCTTGTCTGGTACTTTAGGGGTGAAGTAATTCTCTTGAATTCAGCCTGTTATCATTTGCAACAGTAAAGCTTAGATAACTTGAAACTCATTCCAGTAGAATTGGAACATTGAGGTAATATTATCCACTGTGAGTAAAGAGTGTAAGATGACTTCTTTTTCTTTCTATTTCTTCTTTAAGGAAAAAAAAAATTGTTTTATAACTTCCATTAGCAAATTCAGATCATTAAAGAAATTAGAGAAAAGTTGTAAAGTGCAACAACAGGTAAATAGGCCATTCTTGTGAAAAATAATTCTGGGTAGAAAAAGATAACTGCCATCTTATGTGCAGAGTGAAATTGCGTTGTCATGTGCTAAGTGATGTAAACCTAGTTCAATCGAGAGCCCTATGAACAGATTAAATCAATTAGTTGATCTTCCTGGGAAATAGGTCTAGCAAGTGGAGGAAAACTTCGCCTAATATCCATTATCTTGAGTCTAAGGTCAAGATAAGCAAGAACCATCTCCAAGACCTGTATCAGCGTACAAATACAACGGATGTGCAAAGTATCCTATTGCTCTTCCTTTTTAGTGGACATGTAAAGTCCTTGCCATGGTTACGTGACGTCTGGGCACACAATTAGCAAAAAATTATGCAAACAAGCATCCAATGTCTTTCTCATGCACATCAAAATCGTATACCATAAAAAGGGGACCAATATTGTCCTGAACTGTAGCTTAAAACACAAATAAATGGCCAATTATGGAGGATAACAATTGCAATTCCAAGTAATATTCCATGGGAACAAACACATTAAAAGAAATGAGAATATTCAATTAGATGAAGAATCAAGAAGGTTTTACCTGAGGATTCTGCAGATTAAAGACAGTAAGATTCCTATCTGCAGTGCCAACAACCAACAGGGGATGTCTTACGGTAAGTGCATAGCAGCGTTCTGGGAGCTGCTGAGTATGTACTGGATTTGACTGCCTCGTGTCCCAGTACCTTAATCATGTCATAACAATATAAACGAAAATATTATCAGTACTTGAAACAAGTTGCA
Organism: Metrosideros polymorpha var. glaberrima; assembly: GCA_001662345.2. Classification (NCBI taxonomy): domain Eukaryota; kingdom Viridiplantae; phylum Streptophyta; class Magnoliopsida; order Myrtales; family Myrtaceae; genus Metrosideros; species Metrosideros polymorpha. The sequence goes on from BCNH02000010.1 coordinate 27,165,327, forward strand.
TCAACCAATTTCTCCAAAAAACAACATCAGGCTGCAGACATCATGGATCAACAGGGAAGAAACATTGCAAATCCTATCCTCATGGTACATAGTTTGCATAATTATATGCACACATCTTCATGCAAATAATGTAAGGTCATTATATCTCAAAATTGACACAACAAAGACAGAAGAGCATGACCAATGCCAGTCTCAACATGATATTCCCACTATAACAGCAGAAAATTAAAAGATCAAAGCAACTGCATAATGCAGCATTGACTCAGCCATGAGATAGTGCTGCTCCATCCATGCACTGCAATTCTATGCTAGAATTACGAACATTGGAATTATGAGAAAAAATTGGATTGCAACACCACCGCTGTACTTATATCACCTAATGTACATCAATTAAAAAGCGCAACAGGTTGTGATAAAATACTCCTATGCAATGCGTACAAAGGAAAACAAAATAACTCTTACTTCAAGGTCTTGTCCCAGCTTCCCGTAACTAAGACATTCATCTCTGGGATCCAAGCAATCTCCTTAATGGGTGCATCGTGCATGGCAACTGTCACTGGCTGACCTCCAGACATTAAAGACCACATTTTTGCTTGTTTATCACAGCCTCCAGAAAAGACAGTCATTCCATCATCCTTCCAAGCTGAACAAAGTACCTTTTAAAAGGAATGCAGATATTTTCCAGAGCATATATGAAAACATATTAGCTCATGGAAACCAAAACTCAGACAAATCCTTCTAATAAGAAACCAAAGTTAGACAATCACCGGTTGGTCATGTGACATCGACGCCTTGGGCACGCTAGTTACAGAAGCCCCGTTCCTCGTAAGTTCCCAGCACCGTACCTACAAAGATTTTCAAGAGAGCAGCAGGAAAAAATAAATGGGTGTCAACTAAAAGCTGGAACACGGCAATTGATTTCTGCCTGTAACGTTTCAGCAAGTACAAACCGAGCCGTGACGAACCTGATTATCCCACGAAGTAGCTACTAAGTAGTTGGCCCTCGGGCTGAAACTGAGGCTCGAAACGGAATCGCTGGGAGGTTGAATCACCTGACATTGTTAACAATTGAAAGAGCTTAGCCAAAAGCATCAAACTACCTCTACAACCAACCGTCCAATCAGAAGTAACCGAGAATCCATAAAACAACAATCAAATCACCAAAAGCAGGCACTCGATTACTTTCCCCCTCCCAACAACGCACACGTACAACGTACAAATTTACCAAACGCGCATCTACGAATTGCAGCTCGCTAAGAAACGCCTCTCTCCAATAGAAACCCAGAAAACACCGCGAGCAATCCGAGCTAAACTGAACTTATTCAAGCATCCAAAGGATGCCGCGGGAAAAAAATCACGACAAGCACGCGCGATAACACCCTATTTCTCTGGCTCGACACCGATCGAACATCGCCGTCAGGTTTAACGCCCATCTAACTTCGAACAACTCAGTTCGATCAAAAAAAAAAACCTTCGAACAACGCGGCAAGACTCAAACGTCGTAGTCGATGAAGAGCAAGTACCTCGAAAGACTTGTTAGGGTTATGGTTCCCGGCAGGAGCTGCTCCGAAAGTGGCCATTACAGCGGCGGAGCGAGAGGGAGAGCGAGAGAGCGGGCACAGTCGCGGCTTCGAGGCGAAACTTCTCAGAAGAGGGAAATATATTTCAAGTTCAGGTTTTGGGGAGCTGAGTTCATTTATAAAGTGTTTGGGTTTGGCGTTTTCGAGCGTAGCGTTGTTGCGACGGTGCTCATCTCGCGTCAAAGTCAAGCTTTGATCGAAATTACAAATTTATCATCGTCCCTATTATCTAATATACTCTGAAATTTCGGTTTTCTAAAAAGTCGTCATGGAAATATTTATATTCCCATAATATCAGGCGCGCTCTTTTAGCATTTTTCTCTTTTCGATAAACTGCCGATATTATTTCTTGACTGGAAAAATAAATAAATTCTATTCTATTCTTACTGGTTGTTTAATTTTTAAATTCTTTTTAGATGTGCTTAATGATTTTTCAAGACATAAAATAAAGTATTCACCTCGATTTTTTCAATCGACCTTTTTCAAATGCATCAATTGATATAGTAGTCAATCAATTAACATTGTTGATATCTATTTTTGGTGGTCCGATCTTTATTTTTAATTTAATCTAATTTAATTTTCTAAAGAAAAAAAGGGCCAAATTAGCATAGGCACCCAAAAATAGGCAAAACAGTTAAATATGTCATTTCTTAATAAATATAATATATAGTAAAAAGAATAAATTATAAAAAAAAAAAAGAGAGAGAGAACTTGCTCCTCTAATCCACTTCTCTGCCTTCTTCCCCACGTTCACCACTCTCCACTGCCCACTTCTCTGCACTTTCTCACCCACACACACAAACTTGAAGAGTAAGGCAGACATAGGGATAAAAAGGAGAGAGAAGAGGGAGTTGGGATTGTTGGATGTATGCCCTAAAGCAACAGTGTAATAGTTACATGTTAGAGATTTCAGTTGTACTTTCTTATTATTTAATTAATGGCAAAGACGTATTCATTCATTTGTCCAATTATTTTATATATATGAATGATTCCATAAGATCAGTTGTGACTAGACCTATTCTTAAGACATTAAAAATATGTGTAACGGGTTCACAGTTAAACTGAATCTTTAAACTGTTCCCGGTCAATGGATCATTAAGTGGATATTAATGATTCTGTTGAGACTGGTGTGTTCGTAACTTCACAATTAAGTATTGGATACTTAAGTGAATGACGAGTCACGAGTCATTGAGTATTGTTACGCTTGAGTTAGAACATAGGTACTTATATAAGACAAGTTCACTGAATGTGATACGCATTGAACAATTAGCAACATGGAAGCTTTTAGCATGGTCAATGTCCAATCGTTCATACTATAGTCTTGTGTAAATAATCCTTAGACCTGAAGCACAGTATTGATTTGTGTGTTGGATGGCTATGGTTCATAGGTGCGCATATTGACGGTTCGTTGATCCGTCTCTGTACTTGATGGTCATAATTCGTTCACATACGAAGTTACACGTGTGTGCAAAATGGAATTCGTCTCCTTGTTACAAGCAAGATACAATAATGATGTCATATGTGATCTAATTGGGACACTGCATTAAAATCCTCGGTCAAGGTTTGTGCATATGATTAAATTGATGGCTTGACAAATATTCCATGGTCTTTGTTCGATCGGGACATAGTAAGACAGAGGGATTGAATTATACTGTAACCAAAGCTAACAGGTTCATTATGTTCTTAAAGTATTTACACTATCTGGATAGCCATGACATATTGCTAGATGTCAATCATGGCTTGTAAGACCTAGAGATTGATCGGGACAATTAATTTCCACTTGAAAGTACCAATGTGCTAGTGCAAGTCTTACTACCAGCTCGGTATTGAACTTAGGGATGTCACACACCATAACCAATTCAAGATAACGTTGAGCGGAAAGGATAATATTGCAAATATGTTTGCAATTACGGCAATCGAATTGAGTCGGACTGAAATTAAATTAAATGAGATTTTATTTAATTTTTTGGTCATGGACGCGCATGCATATGATGCACAGGTATGCCCGAAGTGGACACATATTGATGTGCCCAAAAATGCACACATGCTAATATATATATAGATATATAGATATATATAGTTATATATATGATATATATAATTTAATATTTAAAAAGTATATATATATTGGTCCACGTGCACATGGTGTTGACCATGTGCACGTCGCGCACAAACAATTCGTGCACGAGCACTTTCATGCGTAATCAGCAACAGTTGCTGAGAGAGATTTTTAATAAATAAAAAAATTAGTGTGTGTGCAAGTTTTGTTATGCAAGAAGTGAGAAAAATAGTTTTTTTTCATTTTGTGGTTGCCGAAAATAAAATACGAAAGAGTATGGAGTCCACAAAATTGCTAGCACAATTGAAGTGGTGCTTTTCCACAAGCTCGTTCTTCCGCTTGTCAAAGATTGGTGATGTGTTTGAACTAGACATCCGACATTTGTGAGGCTTGAATTGAAGAACATCTGAACCAGTCGCTTCGAGCACGCTACGAGAGATAATTCGATTAACCCTTTCGTAATTCTGATTTTTTTATTGAGATGCGTGAACGACGCCTCTGGAGATACCTATATAGGTTATTCTTTTTGCTGCGTATATGTTTTATTGCTTATGCACGTTACATGAAAAACTAACAGTTGGGGGGGAAGCAGCTTCGTCCAAAGGAGGAGGTGAGAAGAAAAACAAAGAAAAGAAAGAAGAGAGGGGATCGGGTGAAGGGAAGCAGAGAAGGAAGGAAGCCAGAAGAACAATGAGGGAGAGTCCGGGGTCATCACTAATCGCGGACGCCCCCCTCCCTCCGCCAGGCACCCTTTTCACCATGCCTTCACGACGACGACGCTACCAATCTCTGGCCCTACGAAGCAGCTGTCCAGACGTGCCGCGAAGCCAGCGCTCATCGTCATCCAGCGAAGAGGCCGTGAACCCGTAAAGTGGTTCACGGCCACAATTCAGAGACAGAGAAAAGAGAAAGAAGACAGCAAGAAGCTAAGTGGTTCATTCCCCTTTTCTGTTTTTGACTATAAATCATTACAAATTCTGATTCTTCACCAACTTAATATGTTTGTTAAATAACAGCTTCATCATCAATGGATGTTGGACAAATATGAAGGTAAGTAACACCTAAATCATGTTTAGGAGCCAATAGATGAGAAATCATTGCATATTTGTATTTCTGCATTTTTCGTAGTCCAGTGAACCTGTCTCGGTTTCTTCCCTGTTTGAGCCAAATAAGGTCGGAATCTGGAAAAATGCTCAACTAGACAATCGAAGAGCACTTCCTAAGCTTCGATTTGAGTGGTTGTGCGTCCAAAATGAACGTCGTTTGGTCAGTCATTCGTGCTTTTCTGTGAATTCACATTAGCTGTTCATATCTGCTTGCATTCTGTTCTTGCTGTTCCTGATCTGTTTCTGTTCGGGCGAGACATGACCTTTGCTCGGTTCGTGATTTTTTTTATTTATTTGTTGAGATTTTGAGAAAACTTTCTTCATGAAAGTTGTTCCTAACATCTAGATCTGCAACATATAAAATTTTTAGATCAAAATTCGACCATATAATCTGAACGAAATCACACCGTTCTCCACTGTTCACCGAGTCAGATTGGAACTTAAAAAATGTCATAAATAAAAATGAATATATCACATAGTAGATGTCCTTTTTTGAAAAAAGGCAAAACTAAAAAGTTGTTCATAAGGGTATTAAATAGTAGACTGGAAAATTTCAGGGCTTGATTGTAAGTATTGGTATTTTTACAAAAAATCAAAATGCGGACAAGGTCGGTGTTGACCTTTAAAACTGTTTTCAGAAAAGTTCTCGAGAAATATTGAATTACTGAGGAAAATGGAGGACTCCTTTGCGAAACCTCAGAACATGAAATTTGTTCAGCACGTGGTTGTCCAGCTGTACGCCGAAATTTGACACGTTTCCACCAGATGTGCTATTTTTACTGAATTTTCTTCCAAAATGTATCAGATTCGGGTCAAATCTTGACCACTTTTCTTAAATCACCTAAATCGGATCTTTCAGGTTAAAATTGGATGTCAACATTGAAGAAAACATTACAAGCTTTCTAATGACACCAAAATCATCAAATTTGAACCCCGTTTGATATGTTTTCCAAATTAATTCGTTCGACCCGAATCTGAAGCATAAAATCCAAAAAAAATGGTCAAGTGATCCTTTTTTTAGTTCTAACTCAATTGTTTGATTGTGTGATAATCAAGGTCTTAATTGACCTAAGTGCACGTTTAGCCTAGTTTTAAATGTACGTCTATGCTAGATGTATGCTAGGGCGATGTAAGGCAAAGGCAAATCCCGAGGCCATTTTGATTGAATTTGATTACAAATTGATTGCATTAGATGTATGCTTAAGGGTGCATGTTGTGAGCAAATGTCAAAGACTCGACACCTCAAGGCGACATTTATCCTAAGGCGGTCCTAAAGACAATGATCGATCGATGTCCCTTTCGGTCCCTTTCTAAACTCATGTAAAGTTTGTAATTATTAATACTCGACGAATTGTAGGTTTTGCTTTATCACACTTAGAGTAGCTCGCTTTAAATTAATTGAGTGTTTACTATATGCATCGTTTTTAAATACTTTGCTTGTTAACTTCCTTCTCATGATAAAATCAGCCTAAATCTTTAAATGGGAAAATCACAAAAACATTTATATGATCATTAGCGACTTTGATTTTAGGATTGTAAAATGCTATCAAGATTGCATGACTACTTTAGGTAAATGACCAACTAGTTAGGTACCAAAAGAGCGCTAATTAGATAATTAGCGTAATCAAGTCCTCGACCCTAGAATTTCTGGTTGCGTAGGAATCGAGACGACACTCTTGAGTCTCGATTGATTTCTAACTGACCCCAATAGGCTAGTGGCGGCTCCTAGTTAATTTCTTAAGTTGCTAAGGAATTTAAAACGAAATCTAACGTCACGCGAGATATGGGTTTGGGAGAGTCCGCGTTCGATTCGACGGGCCCATGGTCCGTCCTTTTGGGCAATACCTCTAAACTTATCCCCTTCTCAACACGGGTCGGGAAAAATAGGTCGCAACAAACGTGCAACGATTCGATGTATTGTCTTTATTTTCCTTATGCGATTGATTTTGAAGATTGATCTAACCTAGAGATGCACGAATGAAAATAGATGCTACATCAGTATATAGTGTGCTCCACTGAAATCTCAACGATGTTGATTTTTTATTTGTAAATTTTAAAATAAATTCTATCTATATAGATAAATGGTTGGATTGATTGAAAATAGGAGGTTTAAATGGTTTCGAAAGTCTGAAAGGGCATACATCTTTAGAAATCAAAAGTACTTAAAAATATAATGCGCAACAATTAAGTAATTAAATCATCTCTTCATTGAAAATCTCAATAAAATTATAAACAGGTTGAAATTAATAATTAAATTTTAGAAGGGCCAAAAAAACCATTCGATTTTGTGGATAAAATTCTAAAAAAAAAGTGAAAGTACGTTATACAATGGACATCGAGATCCAAATTGACCTCATTTGGCTCAAAGTTTTCTCATTATAGCTAAAGATACGTGAATTTCATCTCTTTTAATGCAATATTATATCATGTAATTTCATATTAATCATTTGATAATTGCTGAGTCTTGCAATTTGTAATCGATAAATAGTATTTTCGAAAAAATATTCTAAGAAAAGTCGGATTTGAGAATAATCATGCCCGAGCTGCACTTTTCCAACAATCCATATTTTAGTGGACTTGACCCGAGAAAGAGTTTCGAGCCTAGGCTAGCCCAGACCTACCCGAGCCGGTGCTCGAGCATTGACCCGGGTGCAAAGGGGTAGGCCAGGCAGACACGGTCCATTGGCCATTCCTAATTAAAAACATTTTTACACATTGTAAGTAATGTCCTGAAAATCAACTTGAGATCAATCAATAAATTGATCTCCTCGATTCAAACAATCCTAGAAAGTAGGAAGGCCTTCATTTGTCAATCAGGCCCAACAATCTCTGGCCCACCACAAGCCCAACTTCAAGCACACCCCAACCCCTACGGCAGCTCAAGCGCACGACTCCGCCACCAACCACCACGACCACCACCCAGCGACACCTCGAACTCGCTTCCCTCCATCACCGCCGATCTCGCCGTCCACCCTGCTCTCGCGACCACCTGGTAGGCTTCCGATCTCGGTCCTTGTTTCCGCGTAGTTCTCGGGTGAGTTGGAAGTGAGAGTGTCGCGGTTCGTGTTTGGTAACCTCCGAGCGTTTTCCGCTTTTGAGATGCATCGGGGACTGATTTGGCGTGGATGGGTTTTGATGGTCTCTTTGTCATTGATCGGTAGCATTAGCGGATTTTAGCCATTGAAGTTGCAGGCAGTGTGCTGAAATTTTTGTACTTTTTTGGTGGTTGATTCATCCAAGAGGCTCAGAGAAATTCTCAACGCTGTCTTTTAGCTCTCCGATGGTTTGACGAGTTATGCAGAACGCGAACCACGGTCTTCAACCATTTGAAATGCCGTAGACATGAATTTGAAGTTCATTCTATCTATGCGCGTGTAGCAAGTCAATGTAGCTTTCAATTTAACATGTTGGAGGGGAGAGAGTTATTGAATCTACCAAAAGCAAAATGCGCTGCCTCTTTTGTTTTGCTTGACTTTGTCATTCATCCGTCTTTACCAAATGGCATGCCGTGTGTGTGCCTAATTTGAAGAAAGTGGAATTAGAGTACCCTTTGGATTTTGCAGAATGTAGTTCGCAGCGAGAGGGGTTGGCTAAGTGATGTTTTGTGCCCAAAAAGCTTGGGCTCATCTCACCAGGAGATACAGGTTTGGACGGATGAGATTGTATTGCAGCTCTGGCGGCAAAAATGGTGATAAACCCAGCACAGCCGTCGCTGCCGATTCTAGCAATGGCGAAAAGGCTGAATCGAGCATCAGCACTCACAACGAGGCCTACAAGCAGTTGGACAAGTTGGATTTCATGACTGCTGCTAAGATCCTGTTTACTGGTCCCCCAAAGAAAAAGAAGTTTGGGTAGGTTACGTTGAGATGTTCCGTTTCATGAATATGGATTTTACAGTTCTCGCTTATATTTCTCCACCAGACACTATGGTGCTCTTTCTTGACATGTTAGACACCCAGGTTGTGTTCTTGTCATTATTATCGTAGCCAACATATGATTTGACTCATATGTGAGACGTAACTGGGAATGCATATTATATGAATCTTCATATTAATCGTACTTCAAATTCTTTATTATTTTTCTCAATCAATGTCGAACCTTCTTCTTATATATTTCTTTTTTGCATGGTCAGGATTGATTTCCATCTAGTACAGCTTTTCTTTGCCTGCATGCCTTCACTGGGTATTTCGAAGTCTACCAACTATCGAATTTCAGATTTACAATGTTGCCTGTTGGTTTGGTGCTCCTGTCTTAAAGCAGATGGTTTGTGTGACAGCTGTTTACTTGGTGGCTCAGTATGCTCGATATGAAATAAGAAGAATGGAAGCTGTAAGCCACTCTCTTTTTTTCACATACTTGTCCAGTGAACACTGATACTTGACAGCGCAGTTCTTGTCAGTCAACAATTTTATTATGTGCATGGAGACTTTCAGTTTGCTTCTTTCTGTTTGAATTGTAAAAGCAAAAAAGGAGGATAGTTTGCGTCTTGTCAGAGTGTTGCATTTTGGATCTGTTGTTGCATATGGTCAATTTGAATCTCCAGCAACCTAATTTTTGCTATACCCTGTCTTGTGGAGTGCTGTTTGTGATTTATTATTTTGTTGTTTATATCACTATCTCAGGAACTGGAGCAGAAGAAGCTGGAAGAAGAAAAGAAATTGAAAGAGATGGAAGTGGAAACTCCCGAAGAAAAAGAAGTGGATTCAGAAAAGGAGCTTTCTGAGGTAAAAGTGAGACTCGACAAGCTGGAAGAGGCTGTGAAAGATATAGTTGTTGAAGCAAAGAAACAATCAGGTGGCAGCTTTCCTGCAAAGCAGGAGGATGCTATGAAGAAAGAAAGTCAATCGCCGGCCAAGCCCAGCACCGCAGAATCAGAACCTGGAAAACCTGTGGTTAAACGCAATGATGGTAAAGAAGTGGGAGGTGGTTCAGCTTCAGGTCCTGTTTCTTCCCAAAAGGATCAGACCAATTAAGACCCAGAATGGATGAGATTTCCGTGATGCTAAGTTTGAATGAAGTTTTTGCCCAGACCAATATCTTTTTTATGGAAACAGATGCCCAAGTTATGTTCTGGCTTAACAGAAATCCTCGTCCAAAACTTGCTTAGGCAATGGTACAGACAGGGGACCTGACATGCCTACAGAGACAGTTTCCTAATTGATCTGAGCAGTTGTTTAGTTTAGCAGCCTATACTTATGGTATCATGAGTTGATCGTGTGCCATGGGCTAAATTCCAGAATTTTTGTCCATCATCTGTCCTTTTGTACTTATTTAATGAGAATATTTGGATAGCCTTTAGGTTGGATTGGCGGAATGCTATTATTTTGTGATCCGGGCCGTCTTGTCTTCTTTGTAATTCATGAAGCCATTGAAGGGAACCTCAAATTTATTTGGTCATGAAATATGGCATGTGAAGAAAGGCTGGTGATTTATGGAAGAATGATGGTGTGCAGAGGTTAATGTGAATAAAGGAACAAGCGAAGGGACCTCCTCTGTGAATGTATCCTGATTCCTTGTAATTCTATTTGTGCTCGATATCAAGAGACTAATTCCCTATTGCTGTATTGTGCAATATGCACAGCTACAAGGTTCTGAAGAATCATTCTCATTTTGAATCTAATAACTTGTTGCCCTTGCAAATTTTAGATGCTTCCTGGTGCTTCACGGTTGCAGCAAACATGCCACCTCCTCTCAGACAAACGAGGCTGCTATTAAAACTTGCCATATGTTTCTATAAATGGAATTTACTGTCAATTAAAGTAAGCATGCCAATTTTCGGGACTAACCTCAAAGTAGAGTGAAGTCAACAGATTGAGTCCTCTGTCTCTAGAAGAGCAATTTTTCTTGAAGACAAATGCTACAAATGTTCTACTAAGTCGAGTTTCTATCACCCCTAGGCGAATTAGACAGAATGATTGGGTAGCTAAGGGTTAGGCATAGCAGGTTGCGGATGACTTTCATGTGCATGTCCGATGGATGGATATGTGCTTCTGGTCCTTAAAAAAATGATCCCATTTATGAGTTTGATTCTTCACGCATGCTCTGAAAGGTTGAGAATTGAAAGCAGAAATAAAAAGACGGGGGAGGTAAAACTGTGCGTGCAATTTGTTCTCACATAATCTAAGATCTTTGAGTTTGATACATTTGTTAAAAAAAAACATAACATATAATCACATGGTCTAGCAATCTGATTGATGGATATAGAAAAGATGATGTGTTATTATTAGTCTCCCTCCCTCAAGAAATTTAAGAAGTCATGCCCAACTTGTAGAAACTAACAATGCATTACATGTATTATGATGAGATTACAAAAGTGAAGACCATTTTCTTCATTCAAGCTTTCCACCTAATCTTAGCCAATGATGACTCCATTTTGAACATAGACTTCTTACTTGTGGCACTTTTTTGGTGCTTCTTGCTTTAACTACAAAATAATTCGTTTCCTATTTTCGACACAAAAAAAAAAAGGACTTTCCACCTGAAATGCCAACTTTGGTGAACATTCATGACTTGTAGCTTTCCATTATGACTTGCATCTAACTCAATCATAGTCCTCACTGTTGTCGGATTACCGGGTGATTAACTGTCGTAACGATGAGACTGTTTCTGTCACATTAACTCTTGATCATGGAAGATCCAAATTGCATTATGACTAATGAAAAGATATAACTAGTGCACATTGGGGTCGGATGGGGGCCTCCTGCTTTGATGGCCACAGTCAAGAAATCTTGTTAGGTGAGAAATCAAAATGAATATGCAGATTTTACCCAAAGTTTGTGTATGGAAAATGATGTGATAGCAGAGCTTTTGTGGGCCATTCCACGCCATCTCACATGGCCACACCAAACTAAATTGGTCTATAATCAACTGTAAGTGGGTATCTGCAATGCTATTCAGACATAGCACAACCATCCAACTATAATATGTCCTTTCTTGAAAAGCATTGTGCATTTTTAGTGTTTTATGACAACAAGAGATGACAAGAACATGCTTTCAGATTACACCCCTGCCATTGTGGACCATCAGGTCCATCTGAAACTAATAATGCATGTGAAGAAAAGCTTTCTGCTCTTAATAAAGAATAAACTTTGGTTGCATGTCATGTTTTGGAAGACTCATTCTATTATTTGTCCCTTTACTTTCCTTTTAAACTCCAACTAGTGTCCTCCATTAATTTAATAGCGGCGAAATTCAAATTTTAATAGGTGAAGGCAATGTTTACAAATGCCCTTCGCACTGGTTGTCTAAACCAGTTTTAACAGTGAGCGGTAACCCATTAAAATCTCTTAATACTGGGAGAGGTACTGTAGCTGTTAAAAATTGAGTTCTTCTTCTCGTGTCTATTCACTCCTATCGGCTACTGTTAAGAAAACTTAATTCTGGACCAAGAAACTCAAATTTCCAGCTGATAGGAGACAGTAGAAGCGTACGAGAAATTAGTCTATCCCACTGTGATTCATGTCTATACTCAGAAAAGCATGTACAGAACGATAAAACTGAAACAAGATAAACCAAGTTTGCCTGAAGAAGTAAGATGATGCCAATACTTTCCATTGGAGGGGGCAAAAGAAGGGGGAAAGAAGGAAGATAAAAAAGCAGCTTAGAGTTTCAGGGACAAGTCAATTTTCTGCACTTCATCTTGTTTGGTATCCAAATGGTTCCCACTGCCCCACCAGAATCCTCCCATCCCTTCTGCGGCGGAAGGAACCTTCCTGACTCCGTCGAATCTGCCGATCCCGGAAGTTGATGATGATCCTGTGGTGGTTATTCCCACACGAAAGGAATCCTGTACCACAAGTCTTCCAACTGCAGGCTCCTGATTCAGCGATTGCCGAGTCCACCTGTCTTGTCCATAAGTGGGAGACGGCTTGGGGATCATAGAATGCACTTGAATGCCGAGAGATCTGTTATAAGAGCCATGCAGAGGCAGGGAGGCCATGCTGGAATACGCAAAGCCACCGATTCGGTGACGCTTTGCTTGTGTCCGCTCTCGCTTGTGCGCGTTCTGGTGGCCTCCGAGTGCTTGAGAGCTGTAAAATTTCCTCTGACAATAGTTGCATGAAAACACTCTCGGCTCGTTTTCACTGCCTTGAAGGCTGTCTTCAGAGTCACGAGGTGAATCCGAGTCGAAACCTCGGATGAGATCCAATTCCGGATTCGACCCGTGACAGGAATCTTCCCTAGAGAGGCTTAGATCCAGGATAAGAGCGGAATTCTTGCTTTCTCCCCCTTTCTGATGATCTTTCTCTAGTTGTTGCATCCCCTCCATGGCTTAAGGAATAAGGTTTCCCACAAGTGAAGGAACTTCAGATGATGGGCAGATGTTGGGTTTTCTGAGTGACCTGCTCTCACTTTGGAGGGTACATGGGGGAGGTAATTAGCAAAAGCAGCTTACTAGTTCAAATGCTTATTGATAGGCCAGTAATAAAGGCTCTCAGCTTTGTATGGAAGGAACTGCTCCGGTTTTGCTGTTACAAGGTCTTAATATAGAAGGACCAGGATACTAGGATACTAGGACTAGGACAATTTTGGCACAGAGAGAGAGAGAGAGAGAGAGAGGTTACAAACTCCTGATTGAAACTCATGAGCAATATCGTGCACCTATATCCTCTATCAACTAAAAACGAGCACTTTTTTATTCTTCTCTTTGCCCCAAGCTCACTGGTCTTCTTGCCATTCTTGTGTTTGTGTTTCACGCTCCTCCTTCGTGAATGTCCGTGGCTGTGTCATCAAATATCAAATCCAAGACCGAATAAATCTTCCTTTTCGGCTTTTTGGAGTTATGCGCGACTCTCGGAATGGACTTATCTTTAAAAAGATGTGGCTTTGTAAAGTTTGGCACCCAAATGAAGGATATGCAATATCTTCACAGAAAAGGTCATGTCCTTATCTTGTGTTAGAGTTCATTCACTGCAGGAGCAATCACTTGTCCGTACTTTAACACTGTAGCATTTCTGTGCACACTAGAAGTTAGTGGGTGCCTACGCAAATATAGTATATAATAGTTGCTGTTGTTCGTGGAATGATTACCATATATGAGTTGTGGACCAAGATAGTGTCATCATTTTATAGTCTCAGAAGTCAGCACAGTTTGTGCAGATAGGCAAATTTCTTGGATCAACCGATTAATTCTAAAAGTTTTGCTTGTCAAGCTTCTGATTAGGTTTTTTTTATGATTGTTGCGTTGCAGTTGCAGATTATGGACCCTGAGAGCAGAAGAATGATATGCTCGTTATTGCACCGGATGATTTTTTGAAAGGGTTAAAAGCATATTGACGATAAAAGCTCACATCAGCTGCTGGCGAGGTGCCGCCCGAGAAATCGCCCGAAGGGGTTCTCGTCCTAACCAGCCTTAAGCTAAAGTAAGTTCCTTTAACCTTAATCTTTTGTTGAATTGCCATTTCAACATTTCGTGGGAAACTTCTAGTTCAAGTTCAACTAAACCAGGAAAAAAAATGGAAATTTCGCGACATCCTTCCTCTCTCCAAACTCTGTGGCACATCCGACCGAAAAAAACAAAGAAAACTCTGTGGCACCAGAAAGCTCGTCGATATGTTTCGCACATAGAAGTGACATATATTTGTAATGATCAGTGCACATAGTTAGGTAAGCTCCCACACTGAGAAGGCAGAGGCTACGTATATATTCTTTTCTATGCCTAGGAATCTGCTGAAATTTTTTAGTCAATATCTAATCCTCTGTGAGCTAGCAGAATTGGTGGTTAAATACAAACCTCTGCCTTTCTTTTTCATCTTAGTAGTTTCCTTGGGAATCAATTCACAGACATTGGATGGCAAATTTAGAGTTGGAAACACGGTTGGACAGGTAACTCTTTTTCGGTATGTGTCCTCTCTGCGTGTGTAATGAGATAGTGACAGAAAGTGGTCACTTGTGTCTGTTGGATTTTAAGTCTGTAGGCCACAGCTTTGCAAGATGACAAGTACAGGTAGATGGAGTGGGAAGGTCAGAATTTACATAGATGATGTTGGCCATCAAAGTGCTTCTCAGCACTGCCGTGGTAACTAGCAACTGTTCAAGGGTTCTTCAGATGAACCATCTCAATTTCATCCATCAAGTTGCAGCGAGCGTCTTTACCGATGATTTAATGATACGAATATCAATTATCTACAGTCCAATGAGATGGTCGTCAAAGCATGCTTAGACTAAGGTTACTTTGTGGACTCTTATACATCTAACTCGACCTAATTACATGGCAGCTTGAATATGATTTTTTCCCCCTCTCGACATGGATAGTTTGTATCTAGTAAATAGGAGTAAAGACACCTAAGATCACGTAAAAATTTTGAGCATCATCTCCATTGAATCCCATGGATTTGCTAAGTGCAGTACCACTATCAAAATTGTGAAGGGCCTTATGCTCGTAGTTGTAGTTTGTCTTGCAATTACTGGGTGCCTCCCATAGTATTATATGCTGTCCAGTAATTTCGCAAGTTATGACCGAGAAGCACGGTAGAGAAATAGGCATCAATCAAGAGTAAATAAAGTGTCAAGCTGTTGCCTACTTTGTGTGATTTTTTCGGACCAACGTGACCTGATTTTGACAAACACCTAAATATGACTCCTAAGACCCTAACATCACTTCAACTTGGGGCATTCTTCTCGAAGTAAACTAGTTCTCCATTGGCCTTCAGGCCTTGAATCTTGATTGAAAGGAAAGGACAAATCCCTCTCTTCTTAACTTTTGTGTCTAGTGCCAACACAATCAGTCAATTTGGGGGGTGGTCCCCTATGGATTACTTCATGTGCACAAATAAAAGTCCAATGTAATCCACATGGAAACAGAAGATTCGTTTGTCGTCTCGCAGTGGCAAAAGATTTAGTTCACAAACAAGTGGCAGACAGGTTGATGGAGGAGTTGATGGAATGGGCCCTCAAAATACTCCCAGATTGCCGCCCTATGCATGTTACTCCTCATGAATCATTATCACTCTGTGCTATATTTCCTGAAACTAAGCCCCTGAGATAAAACAAGAGCTGAGACAAATTGTTCGATCTGTCAGGACAAGAGTGAATGATGGGCATGCATACCAGTCTTAACTGGTTGTGAAAGCACTTGCTTTTGAACCATTTGATCGTACATATGTCAAACATGATTCCTTTTCTTAGGCTATGAGCCTGCCTTGTCTTATCAAATTGGACCGAGGTATCTCTCTAGATTTCTCTGTCCGTCCACTTTGCATATTTAAAGTTTGTCAAATAGTTTTTAAGTTACAGGAACTTCAACCTTATCCAACCCAAGCAGTGTCGAATTCTCTTCTCCTTAGCACCTGAAAGAAATGGAACCCCATCTTATTAACACCTACCCTCATGCTTTTAAGGTTTTGTAAGGGTGGAGAGACTGAGATATCATAATTTTCACAACTAAAATTTTGTTTAGACTACTAAAATTAAAGTTCTATGGTCGGAGAATGTCATTCCCTCTCTATCGATTTGTTTCCCCGGATTATTTAGAACAGATGTACAGCAGAAGTGTAACAGGATGTCCGAAGATTGAGACGTTCAAATTAGGCATGCCGTTGACAAAGTCCTCAAATTATTGTTCTCACTAGCCAATCATATTGAACATATCATTTTCGCAACATGATGAAAAGAAGAGGATCAGTGGAACCAAGCGAGAAGGATTGTCCCTTTCAGATTTGAACATCAGGCACTAACCTAATGTACATGGAACTCATTTCTCTTAGAGGGTTGCGCGCACATTATGGTATCGCCGCATCCCCCTCCCTTGCCTCTTCCTTGCAAGTTGAGTGGACCTTGGCCAGCTTTATGTCTTGGAGAGGTGGTCCTAAGAGTCGGTCCCTTTTTGGCTCAGTCATCAAATACAGTTGTAGTTGTAAAGGTATCTTCTTAGCTTCTTCCCTTTCAGGTTTCAGCCCCACTTGGCAGCCGACTTGGAGAACAATTCTACTTCACTCATTTTAGTGGAAGGAAAAATTTTCTTTCCACAAGGACATCACAGATATTCAAGTGAATAATCTAAACAAGCTTGAGTGTGACATCATGGAGAGTAAGTTCAAATGCGCATTTTCAATTGATTTACCCAGTGAGTACAATCAATTTCAAAGTCGTAAATGGAAACAAAATCCTCATAGCTGGAAAAATATTACGGCAGTGACAACATCATCCCTATCACCAATTCATCCTCAATATACCAAATTCAATATCCAGATCAAACTCAAAACGTTTGAGAAAAACATAGTTCCAACTCGATAATGTGAATATATACACATGACATGCCACGCAGCTCATAAGCGTATCATCATGAATATCCCTCATAATAAACATCGGATTTCATATGTCCTGTAGCCTTGCAACGAAAACACGTTCCCTAGGCAAAGCCAAGTAAATGACTAAACAGAAAGTGCTGTAGGTTTAGCCAGTTGTTGGTCAAAGTTGGGATTGCCTCAACACCATTATGGCATTATCAGAATATTCTCTTCAAGCAATGGGTAATGGAGAATGAGTTCGAAAGCTCTACGAAGATAACGGTGGACCCAAAAGCCGTGAACTGCATCTGGTATTATCTCTATAAACAGTAAAATGCAGATACAGCATCCATTTGGAGGATAAAGAAAAGGTATAAAAAGACAGTTGAGGCATTCTAAAGAACAACTAATTACAAAATATCGAGAAATTGGCCCATACCGGCAACTCACTAGTAATGCTAAAAATGACATCGTTACTTGCTCAGCCAATATATGAAAATGAGAAATGTGCAAACAGAAGCAACAAGAGAGAGTATGATGGTATCCATAGACTTTTTCTTCTTTATTGCCGAGAGAATTTGATTAACCTGCAGCAACATATCAGAGAAAATTACATCGGGTCAGACAACAAATATAGAAATATCACATGTAAGCTAAGAAAACGTAGAATTATCCTTCCTTCATACTTGATCTATTATTTACATAGATTTTGCTTGCCATCATGTTTACCCTTTTAATATTGGTATCCTTCACATCTTCTTTTGGTTACAAGAGAATACCAAGAAAAAACTTACTCAAAGGCACTCATAACTTTTTACAGTATGCCATCGCTACGGCATTTTGTGGCTTCATGTGCAACCATTCTTTCAAGTCCCCAAACGTGTTATCCCTAATACATTAACTTATGTAGCATGTTTAATTATTAAACTACGCCTTCATCTAATGGCCTAAACTTTTAGAGTAGTCCCATAAAACCTCACATTATCAAAGCAGAAGGTCTCGAGTTCATATCTTTCCAGATCTCATATTTGCCTCCTCATTATAGATCCTTTAGTCTTAGGTCAAAGTCCAGCCTACGCGTCAGAGGAAGTACTAGAGTGTTTAAATGTAATCCATGCATTCATCTAACAACTTAAACTTTTAAAACATTTGGTTGTGCTCCACAAAATTTTATAAACAAAATGATCACTTACCGATGGGAGACGGCTGCTAACATTGCTAAGTTTTGAATTGATGCCCCCCAAAGTGGAACGTTGCAAAACAAGGGCACCGAGTGTCGCTTGTGCTTGAGATATGACATTATCCATCTGCAGCAGAGGTACATGTTCGATAAGCTGGTCCAACAAATAACCAAAGGCTTTTTGTTTTGCCAAGATATTCATCCATGCAAAGTACCTAAGTCCAAACCTACATTCTTATAGTAAGGTAGAAACTGGCATTCCCACACCACACCGAACTGATCACCTAGAGTTGTTCAGCCAGTGGCTTACCTTCGTGCATCCTCCGATACAGCATAAAAAAAGCAATAATCACAAAAGAATATGTGAACAACCATCACGTTATTTGTCATTAAGGAAGCCCAAGTGTTGAAAGAACAGATACTAAAGAAACTGGGACAGCACATATTCACATTCCAGCTAACATAGAAAAAGCAAAAAAATATAGAGAACCATGATTGAAGCTGATACCATGCCAGTTGAGAAGATCCCAGTAGAAAATTTCAAGAGATCTCCATAACAACCACAGGTTATGACAAAAACAAAATAGCAAACAGTGAAATGCCCACGAAATTGAGAGTTGCTGAGTACACACATGGGATGTATATATAATATAATAGCCATGCCAAGTTGTTCTTGTTGTAAGCTTATACCAAAATGTGAACACCCTATAGCATAAAAAAAACTACATGTGACACGTCATCAACCAAAACAAACAATAACCTCACTACTGGCACACTGTGCATCATTGTTTATCTTCAGTTTCACCAGCAATAAGCAAATTGTTACACCATAATTTTAAAAGCTAATATTGCATACCTGTCCTGTATTTCTGCTAATGGATACACGCTCCTTAAGGAGGGCTTGCTCTGGAGAACCTTGGCCATCTTCCAGGTCCAGCCTTGTCCTATCAAACTCCCTAAAGTCCTCAAGGAGTGAAGCATGCTCTTGTTTAGCTCTTAGGCTGGATCGAAGTCGATAGAACTCCTGCAGCGACGTAAATTAAGGTAATTCAACCAATTCCGCGCGGCATAGAACTGGAAGTTTAAGGGAGAAGTTTCCACAAAACCCAAATGAGTTGTGAGAATTTAACCCGAGAGAAACTTAGTCATGGAAAGATAAAACCCCTCATTTGTACCGGAAAATTTGATAAATAACATTCCACGTCCCAACAAACAGGAGATTCCAATGTAAAACAAATTCCCCGGTTCTTCTACATAGAGCAACCAATATTGTGTGTGTATGTGTGTATGAGAGAGAGAGAGAGAGAGAGAGAGAGAGAGGAGTATATGAAGGAAAGTAAAAGATGCTACTTATATTTTTTAATCAGTTAAAGTGGAAAAAATGGGACCAAGAAAGGAGGTATTTCAGTTAAACTGAGAGACTTGAGGTGACAAAGTCATGCCCGTTTAAGAAAAGATAAAGTCGCGCCTTCTAATCTTCGTGAACTTGAGCATCTCTAAGTACAAGTGACCTTTTCTTTCCCTAATTAGCATCCATATCGACTAGATTGTCAATAGAAATATGAAGGATAACTCCATTAAATTGACCAACTTATAATATCCCCCTAAAGATCACACTTTATTCAGTTTGACATATTACACAGCCATCTGACCAAGACAAGAATAGTTCAGTTACAATTACTAGGTACCTAGCAAGAAAATTTTCTCCTGCACCCAAGAGTAACAGCAAAGTAAAGAGCAAAATGCAGTAAAAAATATTTATTAAACTGGAGATGCGCACATGCATGACCATCTGAAAGTCAGGAGGGAAGAATTGCAGTTTGCAGGTAGGCATGTGGAAGTAAATTATGTAGTACAAGAATGGAGTTGGGGCCACTGTCACACAAGGTGCGCCAGAAGAAAAAATTCTCTTTTGGAAGGACATATGGTAAAAAGATCAGCAACTCATGGTAATCTGCAGGTTTTTTCGATTGGCAAGTTTGGTGAGTGTGCAAGTGAAAAGGAAAAGGAAAGACCTAAGAAGGCAGAAATATGAAGAAAAGATATAGACTATTTAGATCATATTGACAATGTGCTAAAAAACCACGCAAAATGAAATTGACACCACTTAATAACAGAAGGCTATGTTGTTAGTTTTTCACAAATGGACAAGAATTCAGGATGCTGAGCTAGCTCCAGAATTTGTGGCACAACGAGAATGATAATGATATTATCTGCCATCCAGTATGCAACCAATTGAAGTTAGCATGATTTAAGGATAATGTTTAGTGACCTTTGTGAAGTAAAATTGAATCAAGAAAGGAATGGGCAGTCCATCTGCCAATTTTGATGGTTTGCACAGATAAAAAATTTCCCAATAAATCAATAATTTCCTATAGAAGATTGAACTGCTTTAGGAAACGCATGCATATTTCAATTAAGTTCTTAATTTATTTGCTCATGAATTATCCTATGATGCTCACCAATCAGTGAAATATCATAGGATATAATACCTTCGAGTCCCTGATTTGATTATTCTGCTAGGATGAGATTATAATACACGAGAAATCAAGAAAAGTTCTTATACGGTCCTATTTTTTCCTGTCCAGTCTGATATTTCAATAAGCGACCAAAAACACATCTAAGACTCAAAGATCTCAAGTTAACTGTAAACTAACCAACACTGAAGTATCATTTGGTGCTTAGGCCAAATCAAATCTCGAAACAACGCCCTTATTGACCAACATCAAGCTGCCAAATACCTGCGTAAGATCTTGTAGAATTTCTTGATGCCGTGTCAAAGTATGAGAAACCATCTCAGATCCTCCAGATGATACCCAAGCTTGCATTTGTATATCTACTTGTTCAAGCTGTTTCAGTAGTCGATCTATCCCAGTTTCAACATCTGTCTCCGTTGCATCAGCTTTAGAAGAAGCCTTTGCGGAGACAATCCTCCTATATGAATTCATCTGCTCATCCAACTGAGCTTCGAGCTTTCTTGCCTACACTCAAAAGGTCAAGAGACTTTAGAAGCGAAAGATACATGCTGCAGTGATATTGATTGGAATCATGATGAGACAGGAAAATAAGATCCGCGAACTGTCATTAAGTCATTCTGACAGACTATACCGATTCTAAGGAAGTTATAAACGGGTTAGGATGCTCGAGGAAAATAGAGGCTTCATCTAGTGGGGAACATGTAGACCATTATCCACTTCGGCCACAAAAGGTCATGCTCCCCTCGTTAGCATTTGTGGTGATTGTCATCATAACTCACAAAGAGCTGCAGAACATTTGGATTAGGAATTCAAACACTCCTAAAGTCTCTGTGGCCTCGCGCACACACATCCAACATTGCCATAGTCCTTGGCTTGGAAATGGAAAACTGAAGCAAACAACTTTGCACTTCAGATGTCTCTCATAAAACACGACCGGGGATGTCAAGATGAAAGCACTGCTAATTCTGAACGAGCGATAAAATCCAGCTTTATCGACTTCACAGGTAAAGGATCTGGAGTGTTAAATACTCAAGGAACAAAGATTCTAACTTTTTTTCCAGAGTCATTACGTGGAATCCTCACCAGATTGGACAATCACCCTTAATCAACTAATTTCATAAAATTAACTCCATGACACATCCCACACTTCTCGTAGATCAGACGTCAGAGATAATAAAATGACATCCAAGTCAATTGAAACCCTAAATCAAGCAAAACCAAGGCCTAACTGAGAGGATCTCCAGCAATTCTACAAAGAATTCATCCATTCAACCATTTAAAAAAAGAAAAATCAGCTCATCAAATCGATTCCGACGAGGACGATAAGGATTTGAAGTAGAACCTGCTTGCGAAGGGCGTCCCATGAGCTCGGCACATCCATGGATCAAACGGCTGACCTGAACTTATCCGCCAAATCGAATCGGAGAAGGCGACGAACGCAACCGGAATCCCTCGCGATGGATCTGATTCTCGTAGCAGGTGTTTGAACGGCGGCAACCGGAGGTTTTCTGTTGCGGATTTCGATTTGGCTTCGGTACCTTGTCGAGAGAGACGGAGACAGATCGCCTGATCCTCAACGGCAGTTGGCCCAGTTCGCTTCCTCCTTAATTCATCGCCTTATTTTTTTTTTTTTGGGTTTTCTGATTTCTCCTGTTCTCTTTTCTAATTGCGGCAAGTTTATTCTCTCTCTTTTTTCTCCCTTGCAAAATTGCCGCCATGTTCCCCCGGCCGGTCACAAGTCGCTTCTTATCTCTACCTCCAGTTCACATAAATGAAAAATTTACCGGCGTAAAAGTTACACAAGTCTTGTAACTTTCGAGTAGTATTATAACTCATGTATTTTCGTTAACTAAGTTCATATTGAGTGATGGCAAAAAATTGATGTGGTGTGTTTTTTCGAAGACAATTAGTTCACAACTTTTTTATATGGTTTGTTACTTTTTTGTAGAGGCGAGTATGGGTCTCGAGTAAAACTGAGAGTGGAACCGGACCGGACCAATCATAAAAATGGGTTCAATTCCTGATTCCAAATTTTATGGAATCGGTACTATGTGGTACAGTTCCCGAGTAGAAACCTAATCGAATTGGGTCGGAAACTGTAGAACTGAACTGAACTGAAATAACCCTATAACTAGTAGTCTCATGGATCATTTCACAAATTTTCGTAATAAATTTTCACAAACTTTTAGAACTCGAAACATCATTTCATTACTAATGTTATTCAATAAGTTCTTCCATTATTAGGATTGGTTTAAAACTTGCTTTGGTATAGATAGAAGATATGTACCCGTTAAAATCCATCTACAGAATATATGTACATTTATTGCTGGAGAAATCCAATATACTAACTATAATTCTAATTGTAGTTTATTGTGCTATGTGTCCTCCCTCGGTTCTCCTTGAGCCTTTGACAAATTACCAT
>BCNH02000010.1:27188572-27279857 GCA_001662345.2 Metrosideros polymorpha var. glaberrima
TCCTTGTTTATATTATGAAAAAACGATTACTACTAGCCAATTCCCCACACGACCAACCAAGTACACCCGGGCCAAATAGGCCTGATGGTAAGTTATGATAAGCTTAGGTATCCATCTCGGTTGGACGCGAACAAAGTATGATTCACCTCGAAGAACTGTACACAAGTGGGTTTTTATTTATTTATAATGATGGACATGTTAGGGTAATAAATTATACCTAAAATAAAGTGTCCATAATACTGTTATTAAAATCTATTAGGTGCCAAATTTGTGACAAAATAGTGTGTGAAGATAAAATCAAACAACACAATGGAATATTACGTGGGCTAAATATTAGTTTTTCTTATAGTTATTTGGAACATAGTCAAATAAGTTTAAGAAGTTTATCATGACTGTGATTCAAATACCAAATAAATTAATTGTTTGGCTAAGAAGAAAATATCAATTGAGTCTATCCTCACTCGAGCAAAATCAAGGCAAATCTGTAATACTTCAACTGAACGGTTGACGTTGATAAGTCTTAAATTGAACGGCTGATACGACACAAGATTCATGACAAATTTAAGTCTCATTGACAAAGATGTCGCACCAAGAACATTCCAAAGTCACCATAGCGCTCACATCCATTTATCAGGTAGCCTCTTCTTCAACCCGTTTTGATTGCTCAAAAGCAATGAACTACAACAGTCACTGTTCCTCTAGCTTAGTCATGGACGCCTTTTCATGCTCGTGTATGGTCATCACTGTACAAGCTTTGTGGTTAGGGATCCAAACGTTGAACCATTGCATCAATTTGTAATCCATTTTCACAAAGCATCGGTATTATTCATCGCATAGCGACTTATACTTATTTCCTAGTACTTGCTTTATCGACAGTACGAGAGATGATTCGGCCATATAAATCTTGTAACGAGACTCATCTCTTTAATAAAATCACGATAAATATATGGATGAACGAGGAAAAAGGGTGGCACTACTCTACTTATAGAAGATATAAGGTCGATAGATAGATAGAAATTTCTTGATGAGGAAGGGATTCGTTAATCCGAATCCAATCCGTTCAATTAGCCTTTCTCGAATGACCAATATAGAGTTAAAAAAGGAAGGAAAAAAGCCATAAAAATTTCAAACTTTGTCCACTGTGACACATATATTCTAAACTATTTTTTGCGACATAAAAAAACCCAAACTTATATTCATGTAACACATTTATTTTAAACTTTTATTTTTCGTGACACAAAAAACTTCAATTTTATATCTATGCGACACATTTATCTCAGACTTTTTTTGCGACACGATTTTTTTTTTTGCATAAATGTGTCACATGAATACAAGTTTGGAGTTTTTGGTATCACTAGAAGAGGTTTGGAGGTCAACGTGTCACACGAATACAAATTTGGAAATTTTTGTGTCACAAAAATAGTTTGTGGTTAATGTGTCATAGAGTTAGAGTTTTTTTTGTGGCTTTTACCCTAAAAATGATTGGCAATGCGGGTTGATTTTTCATATTAATTATCATTTAAAGTTGTTTTATGATAAATAGTCAAACGTAAAGAATGTTTTGCTCCTATACTGGTCATGTAGCAATTTCTTTCTCATTGATAATTGCTATTGCATGTTCTTGTTTTAGTGGCCTTGAATTTAGAATATATAAATGGGTAAATATAACCTGTGCTAAAATACATTTTAGGATAAATGCATAAGTGGGATTTTTAAAAATATTTATTACTGAAATAAATATAATCTGCAGCTTCCTTCTTTGTCCTTTAAACCTCTCGTCCAAACCCTAGAAGCACGCATTGTGGTGAACCGTATTTGCTCGCACCGCTAATCAGTAGGCTTCTTCTCAACCTGTTCCGATTGTTCACTGCAATAATTGCCGTTTCTCTGGCTCATCGACGCATTTTGCCCTTGTGCACGGTTCTGCTTCAGGGTTTTTTGATTTGGGGGAGTTCGATGGCGGAGGAGGCGGCGGCGGCGGCGGCGGCGGCGGCGGCGGCGCAGCCATTGACGTACGTGCAAGAGGCGATACTGAAGAAGAGGAAGAGCACCGAGGAATTGGCGCTCCGGAGGAAAGCCCAGCTCGAGCTGCGCCAGAAGAGGTCGAAGCAATCCAAATCGAGCGACTTCAAAATGCCCGAGCAGTTCATCAAGGATTATAGAGACAAGGTGCCGTCACTTTTCACCTTTTTAGTTTAGTTTGGATGATATCATCACGGTGGTTTGTTACTTCCTACGTAGCTTGTGTGGATACTTGTGGGAATTGGAAACAGGAATTTGTGATTAGGTTTGTAATATTCTCGAGCATTGTGGAAGGTTGTGTGATTCAATTGTTCATGCGTGCATCGCTAGTGCATGGATGGGCATTTTAGTTTTTCCTCTTGGTGTATATCCATTTGGGATCGGTTCGATCTGTGATTAGGTTCCTGCTCGATCACTGTGGAAGATTGTGTGATTCAGTTGCTCATGCGTGCTTCGCTAGTGCATGGATGGCCATTTTAGTTTGTCCTCTTGGTGTACATCCATTTGGGATCGGTTAAGTCAGTGCTTTGGAGACATTCGCGTACAATTGGGGCTTGCTTCAACAGTACAATTGTCGGGTTACTCGACTTTTACTCTATGAAGAGTCAGCTTCAGAGTGTTGGCTACAATGATTTTGGAGGCTGATGTCTCTTGTAACACCTACATGGTGTAACCTAACCAGTGGAATGAGAACTTTGCTGAAAACTTCCATTAAGCTCTAGAGGTAGTTGGCTATTATATGGACTTTGTTGCACTTTCAGCTTAGTTGGACCTTGTTTCCTCTCATGTCACAGCCACGGTCTTTGTCCCTTTCCATTTGTTCTTTCCTTTTTTTGGTTGACTATGCTTACTATTGAATTAACTGGCGCTACAACTATTGCGGGAACATCCAGTGGTTTTGCAACATAGATCGTGTTTGGTTTCTGGATGATGTCCATGCGGTCCTCTGTTGACTTCTGAATGGGAAAATAAATGAAACAGGACACGAAATCATTTACCTTGCTTTTTTTGTGTGTAGGAACTCGATCTCATCCGAATGAATCACAGGGTTAAGAGACGAGCGCCGCCAGTAGCACCATTGAACTCGAAGTTGCTCTTCATTATCCGCATTCAAGGGTGGGGTTCTTGCCTAGTGGAGGTTCTTTCTTGTGGGTAGTTTGTTATAATTGTCCTTACAATCTGATCTCTACTTCCTCCTCCTCCCAGGAAAAATGACATGCATCCAAAAACTAAAAAGATCTTAAACAATCTGAGACTAAGAAGAGTCCTTAGTGGTATCTTTGTGAAGGCAACTGAAGCAAAACTGGCGATGCTGCAAAAGGTGGAGCCATATGTCACATATGGGTAGGCAACTTAAATTCTGCTTCACATCCTTCTTTGATTCTGTAGTAGTAGTTGTCATGTTGCTGACAGCTATAGGAGCTGGTGACATTTTTTGGTTTTGTTCCTCGACTTGTAGTTCAACTGCAGAACACCCTTTGTAGTCAAAACAAACTGAAATTTTTTAGACGGGATAGAAATACAAATCGTCTTTTCAGGCCTTGCCTGTTGGGGACCCATATATCACATGCTGCTGATTATTAGTGGAGCTGGCCTAAGATGCTTAGTAACATCCCTTAGCTTGAAGAGCATTTGATTAGTCATAAGTACTTTTAATAATTTAAAAACATAGGCCCTGACTATTTCCACATCTCCTTCTTTGTCGGTTTTTAATAAAAATTTATTGGTCATTAATAGTGGTCTGCCCTTGGAGTAAAGTTTACTACCTGACCTTAATTGAACGATAGCATCACAATTAGCATTTGAATGCCATCTTCTACATATGGTCTGTGAGTATTTTGACCCCTGTGAATGCCTTCACGATTATCCTAACCTAATTTAGTCCTTTTCACCTGGGCATTTTATGGAGGATCTTTTTTTCTTTTTGTAGGTATCCTAACCTTACCAATGTGAGGGAGCTTATTATCAAGAAGGGATTTGCAAACATTGACAAGCAGAGAGTTCCTTTAACGGACAATAACATTATTGAGCAGGTACTTCATCATGAAATCTAGTCGATGGAATTTGTTTTACAAAGCATCTGCTTTCTTCCCTTAGTTTGTTGAGACTTTTCCCAGCCCCTTTGTATCATTGTGTGCCGTCTTGTGTTTCGTGTGTGTGAAGAACCTTCTTGTCTTGAGCAGGAATTGGGCAAGTATGGCATCTTATGCACAGAGGATATAGTCCATGAGATCGCCAATGTGGGTCCACATTTTAAGGAGGTTACTAGCTTCTTGTGGCCTTTTATGCTCAACAAGCCGGAAGGAGTCCTAAGAAGAACTAAAAGAATGTACAAGGATGGGGGAGAAACTGGCAATCGAGAGGATCACATCAATGAACTAATCAGCAAATTGAACTAGCGTAGGCTGATCTTGCTAGTGAAGACAGACATGGATTAATACTGCAGTCTTGTGGCTCTTATCTAAATTTTGAAATTAATGGTAGTGGCCTTGCTTTCTTCTGTCTGTAGTGATAAAACTCAAGAATGATTGTTCTCCTCCTTCTCCTCCTCGTGATTGATTAGAGGAATTTGCACTCTCTGTGCAGCTACAACCACGTGGAATGCTGAGTATGTGGTGGTTGCATACCGTTTGTGATTTCGGAATAGTTCAGCAGCTAGGTATCTTAATCTTCTTTCTTATTAACCGGAACCGAGAAATATATCCTCAAACCATCATGCTGCGAAACTTACTCTATTCAATGTAAGGATTTGGGTATGTCTTCAGGTACGAGTCGTACGACGACAGCCGCATAAATTAAGAAAATGCAATAAGATGTTTCAACTTAAATACTCTATTCTTGATGTTATAACTTTATAATGTGTAATTTAGATTTTGCCACATTACAAGTACTCACGTTCAAGTTTATTCTACGGTTATTAGCCGAAATAAGAATTGCTTATGCATCAATTTATATACCGTCTGGGTATAGAAGATAAATCATATTTATGTAGGTCTTGCACGGATCGTAATTGTATCTCCTTGCTAGTTTCTTATGTATCAATTCAAGGAAAAGGAAAGAAAAAGGCGCACTCATTTTCCTCGCGAGTTTTGCAATTACGTACGTGTACCTCCATCGCCATTTCACTCTTCAAATCCCAAAGGTTCAGCTGGAGCATGACGTGAACGACAATGGTCGCTCGCGACGACCCATGGTTCGCGCGCGACAAGCTCTACCACGTCCTCTTCTGCCTCTTCGTCACCCTCGTCTTCTCTCACCTCGCCTCCCTCACCAACCGCCCCTTTCTCCGCCGCCACTCCGTTCTCGTCGGATCCATCGCCTCCCTCCTCGCCGGCGCTGCCAAGGAGGCCGCCGACCAGCTCGGCATCTTCCCCTCCGCCGGCGCCTCCGCCAAGGACGCCTTTGCCGACGTCCTCGGTGTCCTTATTGCCGCCTGCGCCCTCTCCCTCTGCAGCCGCAGGTCTTCGACCCGACCCACGCCAGAAACGGGTCAGCCCAGTGTTGCCTCGATGGTTTGACTCGTTTAAGCGGGTAGTCGGGTGTGATCGCTTCGTGTTGGTGAAGAATTTGGCGGTTTTCTTTTTCATCTCGATCTGAATGCTACATCGGAGAAGGACAGTTACGAAGTTCTGAAATGCTGGATCTTTTATCGAGGCACTCGAAAAAAGCTTGAATCTTGAGGTGGGTGCCATTTGGGATACCAACTCTTTCTGCCTAGCTTAATCCAGTTTTTACGGCATTGAGTATGTTGTGTTGCTTAGAATTTTGGGACAAGCTTCGATTTTTCATTTTGTTCCTGTTAAGACAGCAGAGTGTAGTCTATGCTTCGGTAAATCACAAGAGATGTTGGCATGTTCGTTATTTTCAATGGAGACATAAGTCAAATCGATTTAAGTTCCCGTGATGATTGCAAAAGATGATATTAAGAATGATGTTGCTCTCTGAAGTAAGATCAAAGTCAAGTAAATGCATTCTGAGGTTTAGATTTAGCTCTTATGCTAAATGACATGTCAATACAGATATCATTGCTTGATTCTTGGTTTTCTTTCTGCCGCTGAGTAAGTTAGCTTTGCGTTTGTAACAATCAATAACGGGGGACCATTGCTGACTACTGGCCTAAATGCGTAATCTAAAGCAGACTAAGTCTGCTCAATTCATGATTTTATATTTTCTTTCCAATACATGACTTCCACAAACGAGGCAGTCGAGTATATACAAGTGCTTGAAACATTTCCTAATTTAAAAAATGTTTGTAAACTTCCTTTATACATCTAAAGTTTACTTGTGGTTTCATAGTCTGATGTTGAGACCCTAATAGGCATATCTTAACAATCATGTAGAGTTCCCAAGAAAGCCGCATAAGATTCTATACGAATTTTGTATGGTAGTCAGTTCTATAAGCCTCATAAGCACAGTTTAAGTCCATACAAAGATTGCAAATTTCACCTGTAGTGTTGTTGAAATCCATAATTATCAATCAATTACCACCAATGTACTCTTTGGAAGCACAAGATTTGCCTGTTTCGTGACTGTGTCATACTCAATGTATATTATTCTATTGCATATGTTCTCTGCGATCCCAACTCCCAAATAGATAGATCAAGAAGCCAAATGTCCAAATGTATGCATAACTTCCTTCACTGTTGCTACAGACCAATATTCTGGTTTGAAGCAAAAAAGGAATGAAGCAAGACAGAAATAAAGAGGACTATTTAGCTAGCTTCATCTATATACCTTGCCAACGTAGTACATTGTTGATATTGTAGATCTATGTGTCATACTTGTTTTATTGGAGTTTCTGTTAAATGTGGCAGTATGGTGTTATCTTTGCCCGCCACCTCCTACATCTACACAAAAGTCAAAGGCTTTTCACGGTTGTTGCCTCCGTCTTCTGGCAACTTGACAGCAGTGTACATTCCAGCTCCACAAAGCGCGCCGAGAATGGGAGCGGTGAGGTAAATCCAGATGGCTCTGTAGTTTCCTGCTGCTATGGCCGGTCCCAATGTCCTTACTGGATTCATTGAAGCTCCTGTGGTTGGCCTGTGCAATGAAACAAAAGGAGTTGCCCCTGTGGCTCATATTGACTTCTATGTCCCATAGTTTCCAAAACCGACTCAACAATTTTCCCTTTTCCTTTCTCTGGTCTGTCAAGTCTGCCCCTTTTGGTGGTTTTATGTATTTGTATGAGCATGAGCTAAGGACGAAAAGTAAGTTTTATCATGTTTATTCATCAGTACCCAAAGAGAGGTTTTTATTCTTATTGCTATCAATATGCTTTCATGCAGTTTTTTTATTTTCCTCAAGTTCCTTAGGCTTGATTGAGTAGTTTTGTCTCGAAACATACAGACAGCAGTATTTATATCAACGTTGCCTGTTGCCTGAAATACTTAAGGTACTACATATCCAGCATGCAGGAAAGACCTGTTGTGTTGGTCACAAAACTTCTGGAGCGTTGATATCTTCGGAGGTCTAATAGATTTCCATACGAGAGAAGCATGGACAATACCTAATTTTGCCAGTTTGGATTGAATTTTACTTATTGTATTTTGCTTAATCTAAAGGTGATTTACATGCTGAGTTGGTGGTGGAAATCTCCGAAATCGTGTGCATTCATGTGGCATGTATTTAGGACAGTAAAAGTTCCCTAACCAATTGAAAAATCTAAAACCACAGAGAATTCCGAATTACCCAGCGATGAGGATGTTGAGCATAACGGTAGCTCCCACTGCGATTCCCGCCAACTCTCCGACCTGCGTGTATGTTTTCAATCGAAAAACGATTAACTATGCAGATGGGTAGGCGAATGGAACTTTCTTTCTATATCATTTTGTTCATATGTGCATGTGTTTGTTTTACTCGTGAAACAAACAGCAGACAAGAGAACTTGAGATCAGGAATATTATGAGCGACCATGCATTGCTGCATCTATTACTGTTTAATTACCTCGATCATAGAGAGAGGAAAGAGCAAGCCTCCTTTTAAATTCCTGATTATATTTTTTTCCATGGGCATGTGAGAGCCCGAGAGGTCAATCTCTGCACTGGTTTAAGTTTTAATTTCTTTGCAGTATTGCCGTGCCAAAGTGGCACTTGCATTTGACCATTGTCTGTCGATTTCGAGGAAACGGAAAGGGAAACCCCGAAGATGTCTCGTTTTTCTCGGATTAAACTAAGATGACCGTGTCTTGCATCAAGGACACAATGCATGTTGTATCCCATAAATGACGGATCTGTAAACCTATAAGGAAATATTATCCGCCCGCATAAATGATACTAATAGTAACTTCTGTGCCATGAGGGAGCTATTCATGGATGTAAAGATCATGTGCAGTGTCGGTAAGATGATCATCTTCACGGAAACCTTCGCTATGAACCGAAATGAGGACTGACTGGACAAAGTGATGGCAATGAGTCCAATTATTTGTTCTTTCGGAGTTGTGATGGCTTGTCTATGGGGACTGACATTTCAGACAAAACAAAAGAGAGTAGCTCAATGATGAAGAGTCCCTTACAGCTCTAGTGTCGGTGGCCACTGCAGTGACAACCAACATGAGGTTGAAGCTGATGATAAACTCCAGGGCAAAAGCTTGACCATCACTAACACCTGCTGAAGGAACGGTCACTCCTCCGCCCATTACCGGGTGAAATATCACTTTCAGCGCAAACGCTGCACACAGCGAGGCCGCTGCCTGTGCTCCAATGTAAACAGGCACCTATACCCAAAGGAAATTAGAGCAAAAGTATCAGGACCTGCAGAAAATTTTCGTATTAGTAAATCATGATATCTTGGTAACTTCTATACATGTTTCCATGGGAAGTGCTTGAGAGCTGCAAAGGAAATGGTGAGAGCCGGGTTGAGATGGGCTCCAGAGATGTGGCCGGTCGCGAGTATCACAATCATGACAGCGAGGCCTGAGGAGGCGGCAAGGCCGAGAAGCGTCTCCGATCCATTAGTCTTCTGGTTCACTATGGGTGTGGCTGTTCCAGCAAATATTAGTATGAGGGTGCCAATGAATTCTGCTCCCACCTGGTTTTTTGCAATGGCACGGGATTCATACAAGGCAATGAAGATAATGGGTCAGTTTAAAAATCGAATTTTTTTTACACAATGAATACCTTTCTCGCAAGTGAAACGGGTGGGTGTAGCAATGAGCTAGACAGAGATCTGGGCATTCCTCCTTCCATGGACCAAGCTTCCACAGTGAAGCAACCAGAGCAGTTCCTGAGAAGCGACTTCCTTCCATGACTTCTCTCTGCCCTATGACCACCTCCAAAGAGTGGAGCTCCTGGAGTGCCTGGAGTAACAGGAGTTGAAGGAGCAGATGGGACTTCCTCATTCTCCATTTTTAAGTTTCAAACTTCACTTTAGATAAGCCTAAAGAAGTACTCTTCTGGGAACCAGTGATGCAACAACCAGTAGTAGGTGGGTAAGTACTGAAGCTTTGGGGTACTCGTTTGTAACTATGTTTGAGAAACAATGACTCTGGCTTGAGGTATTTAAAGTAGGAGAAAAAGACGGTTGACCTGGAGATTCCCAAGAAAGCGAGTCAGAGAGAGAG
This sequence comes from Metrosideros polymorpha var. glaberrima, assembly GCA_001662345.2. NCBI lineage: Eukaryota > Viridiplantae > Streptophyta > Magnoliopsida > Myrtales > Myrtaceae > Metrosideros > Metrosideros polymorpha. The sequence continues at coordinate 27,198,153 of BCNH02000010.1, forward strand.
AGAGAGAGAGAGAGAGAGAGAGAGCAATTATAGTGGTTCGAACAGGAGATGCATGAAGAAATTGCCATGTAAATTGTCTTGTTTACATTTTTCGTTTTATGCTTTTTTGGCTGGGTCTTGTCTTCATTTTCCTCTTATCTCGCTGTTGGTTATATGTGCGGAGGAGACGGATCTCGGCAAGTTTTGCTGCAATCATGTCATGTGCATTTTTCACTTTACCTGCCACAATTATGCAAGCCAACTTTGGATGAAATCTTGAGTTGCATTTGCTTAATTAAATATAGCTCGGAACGAGAGCTATTTTCGGGGCATTACAATTCAGCCAATCACCGTTTGAGGATTAGTCGAAGCTTCTACCAAGTACGTGAAAAATGGGTATCATGTTTTTCTTCACTCTAATTGATTCATCCCATCATATTAGCGCGAAAAAGGAAGCTTGCTTTTCTTCTTATCCACATGCTTTGTTAGTGTGATAAACTGAGTTTCAAGTTTTCAGTAGGCAAAAAGACACTAGAAATGTCAAAAATTGTGTATGAAGATCACTTTGGTACCAAAACTTTTCGCCGGTTCGCTTAAATAACAAATTGGAGAAAAAAACGATCACTTAAGTACCAAATTGAAGAAATTTAGACTAAATTGATTATGTGACATTTATAATTAATTTTTTAATATGACATGATATATCTTGGGTGAAGGTCGAACTCAGCCCTAGATTTGGGCGAGTAGGCCCTCGCTGAGGCGTCGAGGCCTCGCCTGGGGCCGGCAAGGGTCGCCGGGCTTCGAGAAGGCCCAGGCAACGTTCGCCAACCCTTCCTAGTAGCTGTGGCAACGGCCATCGACAACGGCTTGGCCACAGCCAGCTTGAGTTTCTTTTTTTCTTTTCTTAACTTTTTTTAATCTTGTATTTTAAAAAAAATTTCAACTTATTGCTGATTAGACCTTTGGCAAGTCACGTCGGCTTCAGATATTAATAAAAAAAAATGTCATGTCGAAATTCCAGCCAACCAGATTAGAGTTTGCACTTAAGTAATTCAAAAAATATTTTGGCACTAAAGTGAGCATTGTATACAAATTTTTGACAATTCTAATGTCATTTTGCCGTTCCCAATACGTCCGCAAACATATGCATGCAATGTGGAAGTTTCATCAGTTAGAGGGAACCTTCGTTTTTTAAGTGCGTGAATGCAAATTGCGCACCTAACATCTCTTGAATATAGTTAATAAAAGGACCCCCATTTGTGATCTGGCCACCACCGATGTCAACCATTGAAATAATTAAACAGCAAAGTGCCTTGAAAAACTCGATTATAATCAATTCTTGAAATTTGTTAAGTACTAAAGCTAACTGAATTAGATGCCACTTAACACATTTTGAACCTTGAGTTCAAGAATAATTGTTCCTCATCAGACGTGTCGACATGTTTGTGTAGTGGATCTGGAAGCTAAAGGCTCAGATTGGTTTCGGATCTTCTTGATGCAACTGTTAGTCTCTTTCTTGAAAGAAGAGATTATCAGACAACCGCTGATTATGACATCGGGTCTGGAAAAAGTAGCCCGAGCTCTGCAAATAATGTTCTTGTTCTCTCTCCTCTGGGAATATGTTTCTTAAGAATTAAAGTGAACAGTTCATGATTTTCTGTTCTCTCTCATGTATTAAGCTAATTTCTTGTTTTCTGCAACAAGGTATTCATCAAAGGACGTCATTAAGCATTTAAAAAACAAAGTGTACCTCACTGTCGACAATCCAATCATCAAATGAAATGACCATAATGCTTGAGATAGACATTTGAATCCAACTGAATTACTGAATTAAGTAACAAAAACAGATATGGGATTGGGATGCAACGTCCATGGAGATGGGGCAAAATGATTCAATACCCAGTTCTCTCGCTAGCCATTACGACGTAGCTTATGAAACTGGGAATCCGCTACCTTGCACCAACAGCTTGACCATGGTAGAGTCCACGTATATCCACATGACTTGATGAATAACAGCAGCGGTCATGACTCCATATGTCTTTCTATGAACAATCTCTAGTTGCACATCACATCTCGTTAGAATCAGCAGAGAAGACTGTTTATGCCTACATGTTACCTAAGAAAATACCTTTGAACATAGGGGGCATAAATTCTCCTCATCTAAGGATGTGTGGCCTCCCCCAGATTACCTGTTTCCTTCTCCACTCATCTCCTGGACTTCAATTCAGCTTAAAATCAAAGCTCCGTGCCTTAAATTCCCTTTTCACTTGATCGCAGTCTCCGTCAAAGCTTTGAGATCATGTAAGACTGTAGGAACATCCTGTGCAGAAATAAAGCATTATTGTCAAATCAACCAGTTGCACAAAAAGAACACCAAGAGCATTCTTGTAAGGACTATGATTTTATTGTGCACGTTAGCAATGGAGGAGGAATGTGGAAATCAAGCATAGAAAGTGAAAGCCATTGCTAGCCAGTCATTTTGTACTAACAGAGGCCTTTTATAAAATTTCTTTCTTTCATGTGGAGACATCATAGAGCCAAGCTTGCTCTGTAGGGTTCAGGGGACATTTTCGCTAAAGTACCTGGATGCTATACCGAGAACCCCAATATTATCTGCATAGGAAACATAAGGAGGTGAGAAAAGCCACCTATTTTCAGGGAGAATAGGCAGCCTAAGTGAATATAGAACAGCAACAAATGCAAAGCAGGCACCGTCACACTCAATGGTAGAAAAGGAAGATCATCCTATCCCAACAAGTAAAATGATTGCATCCCATTGCTCAACACAACACCCAATCATGCTGGAACTGAGAGATCACTGTATTTGATGAAACTAGCAGAGAGGGTGCACAACAAAACCTCGAGAGAAAACAAAGTTTTAGAAAGGACTACAAGTTCACCAGAAAGAATGAAAACAAGAACTTTGTTTAAAAGTTCAACTTGGTCCCGTCATGACAGATATTGGTGGACTTTTCACCTGAAAGTTAAATATTCCCAGCTGCAAGGATAACACCACATTTTTAAATGTGTTCTGTCACATTAAAGTAACGTAACAATGCCTTAAAAGACCAAACGGCAAATGAACTAGCATTCCTTAATCCTGAGGACAAGTTCAACAATGATGCATATCATTTATAAACAATCTAGCTATCAGCTCAGTGAACTTCAACATATATTCTCTAACATATCATTTAACAGTTTGAACCTAATAGGTTACTCCATCAGATATCAAGAACATTGCATGATAAAACTTCTGTAGGACACAAAAAGAAGCAAAGAAGTGGACACAAATCCCATATAGCCCTATAACTGAATCCAAGAACGACTATTTCGGACGGCAAGATCTACAGATAGCAAGGGTGGCTGGCCCAACATGCAGTACAAGCTGTTTCGTTTGTTAGGTAATGTGCTTGAAACATAATGGTAATCTATATGTGTATTTCTTGTTCATCATCTGCAGAATTCACTAATACACTAATTGATATATGATACTTCCGCAAGGTCATGGAGAAGCGGAAGATGGTACAACTGGCATCAGAAGAAGAAATTTCAAAATCCAGGAGTACACCAATTTTGCCATGTATTTTACTCTCAGATAGTGTGTAAACATGTATTCTTGAAGATAATTTGTACACTCACAAGAGGACCTCGTTCAGAACATAATTTGCTCCTCAATCAAGTTAAAGTGGAAAAAGCTTCTTTGAGATGTATCAAAGCCAAAAACAATTCTAAACCAGCTTATCTCATCAATTTCAAAACAACCAAAAGATATGGTGGACCTATTAAAGCAAGGTCAAAACTCCGCCAAAATTCATAGAGCAGCGTTTACATAAGACAAAGTAGAACAAACAGCTTCAAAAACAACCCTTCTACTTAATTCTAGTTTATGTTCATTGTGTACTTTGTCCATTTTCCACACCTAGACCATACAATACACCAGCATATTTCTCCAGTGATCCACTAAAGAAATTATCTTTCAATTTTCTAAAAGTACAGGATGTCAACAAACTATCTGATCCAGCTTGGTGACAAATCCCCACTCTTTCCACTTCCAACAACTCCGCAAGCTTGTTCAGACCTCCATGAAGACTATTGCAGAACTTCATCAGGTGCTTGACGTCGTATAACATCGGGAAATACAGGTTTATCAATTTAAAGAATTCCGCTTGTGTGTTGGGCAAATCCTGGCACGTCAACAGCTTGAGCAAGTACCCAAAATCATAACCGCTATGGAAAGTCACCCAAGAAATGCTATCATTCAGCACAATGCCAGATGACATCAATAACTCCCCAAATCGTGTTGCATCAACGCCCTTCTCATTGTTCTTCCTGAAATCTATGCCACACTGCTTGAGAAGCTCGATGGAATCGCTTGCGAAGACATCCTCATTCAAATTGAATTCCCAAAAGTTGAATTGCCAAATGCAATACTTATCCGTCCCGCAAGTAGGCAAGTTCCCTTTCTCATCAGAGAACGTGAGACCCAACTGAATCAGCTTCAGCAGATTGACATTGTCCTTCAAAGTTTGGTAGTGGTAGTCATTCAAGCTCTTGAAACTGCCCACAGGGCGAAGAACAACACCTGGGAACTCGGTATCCATCGCGATGAACGGATAATCGTCGACTATTGCGCGGATTAGCTCAAATTCCTGCTCGAGGTTATCGTTCCACACCTCGCGGATATGAATTGAGTCGCTCCTGGGCAACAGCGACATCCCTTCCAGGCATAAATGAAGCCGAAATGGACGAAACTTCAGGCCTCTAAAACAGAGACTTTTCGCGAACGACCCGACAAAGAAAACTCAGAAACTTATCTGAAAGCCTATTGGGTTGAACCGGATCTGCAAAACGTCATGTAAAGTTCCATACTTTATATACGAACAGCGAAATTGAATGACACCCACCTAGATCCGTAAAGCAAAAAATCAAACGCAACGCAGAAACATGGACAACGTGTAAAACAACGAAATTGGAACATACGGTTATCGAACGAGACCTTCAAAAGGGTCGACGCAGAGAACTCGAGCTGGAAAAGATTGGCGATGCCGGAGAGGAAGAACAGAGAGAGAAACGGAGATAGGAAATGGACGGCCTCTCTCTCTCTGTCTCTCTGTAGAGGTTGGATTTAATATCAGCGCGTGTTCATTTGAAGGCGGTTATGAGACGGGAAGAGCAAATTTTTTAATCAGCTTCTCTTCTTTTTGAATAATCAAATTCTGTTGTTGCTGTCATGTTTCGTTTGTTTATGTTTTTTCTTTGCCTCGTGCTATATCCACCCTTATTTTTGCTATGTACACACCCTAAGAAATGACAATGACAAAAGTACCCAAATTACTGGTTTCACAGCCCCATTTCTTTGCTCTCTACACACTTCTTCGCTTGCACGGACCCCGCATCTCTCTCTCCTCACGGCCCGTGGATGGTTGCTTTTGGGCTGCTTTCCCGTCTCTGCCCTTGCAATTTTGAATTCCAAGTTCGCACCCCAGTGATCGTTGGGATCGAGGCCGTTGGAGGTAGTCGACCGGAGCGAGCGAGCTCAAACCAAGGTGTGGCGTGCTCGGCGATAGCCTCCGTCCCCGAGCATGGGGCGATGCGAGCAAAGTGAGGGGGAGAGAGAATGTGCGTGCCACGGCCTCTATGTGATCGTAGAATTCATGACGTGAATATATTTATCATTCTAAATTCATTAAGATATGGATAGAGCCAAAGTTGGGGTGGATTTAGTGTAACTCTAAATTATGTCGATTGGGATGCTAATACCTCGCACCTTTTTTTAGCCACCAAAAATCTAAACTCTATCTACTATAAAACTCATATCCTAAACAATTTTTTTTGTCACAAAAAAAACTGCACTATTCTTACTGCGGTATAAATACTTTAAACTTTTTTTGTACGCTAAAAACCCAAAAAATGACAAATATAACCTTAGTCATAGTTTTGTCCAAAACAACCTTTAAAAATCTTGCGAAGCGACTTACATGTACGAAGACGGGCAAACGAAGTTGACGTGGAATTGAAAACCAAAACGACGTGGTACTGGAGTTAATAGAGGGAAACGATGTCGTTTCGTAACCACATCAGATTATTTCCCTCTGGAAATTTGGTTTTGCTAAAGCTATATAAAAGGATGACGAATTACTAATGGTAAGTGGTCAAATATGGCCACGTAGCATAATTACGCCATGTGGCTTGTTACATGGCGATTATAAAAGGTAAAGTTAAATACTGAGTGAGGAGTACAGAAGTGATAATTTTTTCAGTTCCGATCATAATATAATAGAAACAGTGCAGATTAAGGATGTATATGGTAACATTTCTGTTCTCGAAAACAATTTATGTTCAAAAATAATCTTTTTATTTTTATTCTCTAGACGAATTTCTAAGCAGAAGAACGCGTTTAATAACTATACAAAATTTCTATTCTCAAAATAAAAAAAGAACATAAACGGTTTTGTGCGATCCTAAAAAAATTTCGTTCCCAATTTTTTTTCATTTAATTATAAAAATGTCAATGGATACCTAACACTTCATGTTTGGATAAAATTGGATTTTTATAAGGACTTAACCTATCAAGTTTATGAAGAAGACAACTTCTATGGTATTTTTTAAGCACTTCAACATCCACATCCTAGCTATAGTTGATTATATAAAGTTTTTGAAAGGGGAAGGTGGAATTTGAATTCTAAACCTGTGCTTTTTAAATTTTAAAAAAATATATCGATAATGATGATTGATGGCGATGAGTGGCGATTGGCGACGGCAGTGACTGGTGAGCAGCGGCGGCGATTGGTGGTGGACTTGTGGGTGTAAAGATGAGCATTAAGTTACACTGAGCTTGTTATTCTAAAATGATATTATTTTTCTTTTTGTTCCTGATAACAAAGAAGCTATTTTTTTACTTTTTGTTTCCGTTCCAAATCTATTCCCTAGCCATTGATCTATTCTGGGGAATAAAAAAATTACTTGACATACACAAATCGATTTTTGTTCTTTTATCTGTTCTTTTTTTGTTCCAGAAAACAAAAGAACAGAAAAATAGAGAATCAGAGACAGTTACCAAACAGACCCTAATTGATTTGAGCACACAACGAAACCGTAAAAGTTTAAATGCAGAGTCCAATGGAAGAGTGATTAAGTACAAAAAATTGGGAAAAACTAAAAAAGAAATGAAATGGCAAGTGAATTTTGTCTGCGCATGATAATCATTTTATTTTTTTATTTCCATTTCATAAATAAATTTGGAATAGAAATCTGTTTGGAAACGCAATTTCATTTTTCTATTTTTAAAACATTTTTTTGGTCTAGAAGTAGGTTTGGAATAGAAACAGAAATAAAAACTCTCCTTATCACTCATCTCCTTTGACACCTCCACCACCCACCGCCTCCTTCGCCATCACTACCACCACCGCCCAAGTCACCACCTCATTCGACAGCTCCACCACCCATGTCTTCACCGCCATCGCCATCGCCATCGCCACCGCCACCATCCCACCAATCACTGTCTCCTCCTACATCTCCACCACCCAAGCCTTCATCGCCATTGTCATTGCCCAAGTCACCACCTCCTTCAACACCTCTGCCACCCCACGCCGCCTCCACCACCCCCATCGCCCAAGTCACCATAACCTTCGCCACTACCACCAATACCACCATCGCTCAAGTTACCACCTCCTTCGACACCTCCACCACTCATGTCTCCTCTGCCACCGCCGCCACCATTGCTATCGAAGTCACCACTTCCTCAAACACCACCACCAGCCACGCCATCTCCACCACTGTTGCCACCCATTCCTCTGACACCTCCACCACCCATGCCTCCTTTTCCATCATTACCGCCATCGTCCAAGTTACCACCTCCTTTGACACCACGATCACCTACGCCTCTTTCGCCTCCACCCAAGTTACCACCTCCTTTGACACCTCCACCAGTTAATAGTCCTTCCTCGTAGCTACCCTAGTTAATAAGCTTCCTATTGACTTTTCTCGATTTACTTTTATGTTGTTATCAAATAAATTTATGTTTTGGGAACAAAAATTTTATGTTATTGTTAAACGCGTTTTTCTATTCAGAAATTCGTCTAAAAATAAAAATTGAATTTATTTCTCCAAAAACATGATGGTTATCACCTTTAAAGCTCTTATTTTTATTATTTTTCACTCAAAAGAAGCAAACGTGAAAGCGCCAATGAAGAGCGCAGTCACACAGTCGAAGGAGCCAACCGAGAAACCAAAGATGGGAGCCCATTCAAAACCCAAGAATTCAGACCAAATTCATAGTATTGGCGGAATCCAAATATGGTTGTTCCTTAATTTCGTTTGCAAAAGCATCCGCGTGCATGGTCTACACTTTGCTTCGAATCCCCAATTACTGCCTTCCCACTCTTGCTCTTGAGTTGCCCAGTTTTGATTCACCTTTGAATACACCATGAGTTTCAGATTGCTCTCACTGCGAAGTCAGCAAGAAAATATCGGTCATCTCCGTGTCTTTTGAGCGTAAGAGTGCGTGTGTGAGTGACCACTCCAGGCAAAGAGACAGAAAAATGGCGTCTTGCTCTTCCTCGTTTGAGAGAAGTTTGGAAGTGAAGCTCAGATTGGTTGGCAATGGCCTCCTCAACGCCCCTTCTTCTGTTGATGAGCTTCTCGCTCTTCTCGATGTATGGTGCCCAATTTGCCCATTCATGCATTTGTATGATGATCTGGTGTGCAGTGTTTCTTTGCCTTACTTGCATTGGGTTTTCTTGTGAATGCTGTGCTCATTGGGATAAAGATGTTGGCTTGATGGTGTTTGAATAGTTGTTTGGTGCTGTTCAGTATTTGCACTGAATTATTCATCAGCGTTCTTTGCCTTTGGAACTGATTGTCGTTTCTGTTCTGAATTTGTTCCATCATTCTTCTGTATCTCATGTACTGATTCTTCACATGTTTTTGTAGATTATGTCCTTTTCCTTCCTAGATTGCAGCTTTAAGCTCATTTGATCGCCTTTTGGCTACATATGATATTCCTTGTCGTCTGACTTTATGTATTCAGTCACCATTGTGGTGATTCATATGGTGCATTTTTGGGTGAAATATGTTAACTTTGCACTTCTAGTTACTCATTTGTTAGTTATTATGTGTCAAATGTCCCCTTGCCGTCTTGCTGGGTCTTCTCTTGCTAAATGCTGGCAATTGGGACATGTCAAGAATCATCAGGAAATAATCGTAGCAGATATGCTAAGTTATCTGGTAGGTAAACTTTTACTCGGAGGCCTAGTTCAGATAATATATGCGTTCTACTTTAAGGTCGTATGATGGCTTTCAAACTCTGTTCTGAATGATAAAATATCAGATACAGGTGTTTTCATTTAGTTATTTATTCTTTGTAGTGGAGGCAACTGAATGCTTTATTTACATTGCTTGATGTGCTTAATTTTTTTATTAGCATTTGCTTCTTTGTATGATTAATGATGTTTGTGCCACCATGAGCTTCAAAGCTCTGTTGCTAATTTTGATTTTTCATCCTCTTCGTACACTTGATGATTTTTTATCCGTTCAATGACATCACTTATCCACCGCTTTACTATTTTCAATGAGCGTGCCTTTTCTTCTTGTGATTTTGGAAGCATTTTCTCTTATGAGCTAATGTTATTGCTATGACTTACATGTTCCACTGCATTTTTCAGGATGCTGAGGATCTGTTAGCTAACATGGAGCAAGGACCATCAGACCCTCTCCAAGATTCCCTTCTTCCAGTTATGAAGGCACTAATTTCTGATTCTCTTTTGAAACATTCTGTTGAGGGTGTTAGAGTTTCTGTAACATATTGCCTCAGTGAGGTTCTGAGGATAAGTGCGCCTCAAGAGCCGTTCAATGATGACCAGATGAAGGTGTAATATCTGATATCCTACTTTAAAATGGCTTTTTTGATGCGGCCAACACTTTTCATTTTAATGAAAAATTGGCCTGTTGGTATTGAATAGTTTTCATATCAATCCATTTCATTGCCATGCAGGTGATTTTTGAGTTAATTGTGGAGGCATTTTCTAAGTTATCGCAGCCATCCACGCAATATTATGAAAAGGCCCTGTCCATTCTTGAGACTGTTGCAAGGGTCAAAGCATGCCTTCTTATGCTTGACCTTCAATGCAATGCGCTGGTTGTCCAGATGTTTGAAAATTTCTGGGCAATCATTAGGTAAAAGGCTTGCTGGATACATTTGTTTACTAACTTATATTCTATCTTTCATTTAATAATTGGACTTGTTTTGAGAGACTGAAAGCTCTTCTATTGATAAGAGTATAAGGGAACCTTTTGGAGTTGACTGATAATTCTAGAGGACAACATTACTCTTTTGAGTCCTTCAAGATGGCTGTAGAAATTTGGCTTGTCTTTTTATCTGGTAACCTTACTTTTGACTCAAATATGTTGAGCCTGATGCTATGAAATTTGCTGATTACATTCACCAAAGCTAAACTCAATTAAAGGGGGTCTGCATTAAACATTTGGCCTTCAGCCGATTATAATGGCAAAAAAATTCCATTGTAAATGACATTATGGTGGCTGGGTTCTCCTAAAGTGCAAGAAATAGTTGTAAAAAAGTCTCTCTTCTTCTTTTGACTTTGGGGTGGGGGTTTGGGTGGGTTGGAAGGTGTTAAGAACAAGGCCTACCTCTTTGGAGAAGGTGGATTCTAGGATCTATCTGCCAGTGCCTTCATTATTATGTTATTCTGTCTTCCTGTTTCTCTATCATATATTGGCTCTTCTTTTCAGGTGTGATTTGTTGATACTAACATTGAAAAATTAAATTCACCTTTCACTATTGTTAAATGGGGCAATGTCTACGATTTCTCTGACACTTTTTGTCATCTTTGGCAAGAAGAGTATATGCTTAATTGGTAAGATGTTGTGAGCATGAAGAAAATATGAGTAGAATATTTATGAAAAGGAAGCAGTCCCCAAGGAAGGTTTTTGTAGTATATTGTGCATTCAGTAGTGATCCTATTCATGTTGGAGAAAAAGGTGACTTTCTAGTGAAATATCAGCACTTCTTTGATAGGACACTCTGTCAATGCTCTCATTTGATGGCTTACTTGAATAAATTTATAGTTTTTGACATATTTCTATATTTTCTCCTTTTTCTTTTCTCTGTAACCCTGTCATTTTTTGATGATCTCTTCTTGGTCAAGGTCGGATCCCACTGATGATGTACTGTGGGCTATGGAGCAACTAATGATGGACATCCTCGGTGAAAGTGAGGATATTTCCTTGGGGCTTCTCAGTCCTCTTCTTGCTAGTGTTCTAAAAGAAAATAAGGTAATTGTCTTGTTCTTTTCTGCCATTTCAGCGTGGTTTCTGTGTGCTTTAATTTCTAATAGGGTGTATGCTGTCATTTAGAATGTTGCACCTTTGTGTTGGAAGCTTGGAGAGAGGATCATCGTCAAGTGTGCAGCTAAGCTTGGACCTGTTCTTCATGGAGCAGTACAATCCAACGGCACCACTGTGGATGATTACTCTCCTGTTGTGGCTTCCATATGTGAACATGAGCCTACAACGATGGAGAATAATTATGCTAATGGTTCTTCACAACCAGTGGTGCGTCTCTTGATTTTTACAGGACCTCATCCTTTCTCTCTATGCTGAATACAATTGTATTGCTTCTGATTTGCCATCCTTCCATAAAATAATGTTCTAGATGAAATGGAACTTCAGTGCTGACTGTTTATTGTCTTTTCTAATAAAGATTTTCCATTGCCTATCTTAGAGTTATTAAATATTAAACCACACCTTCATCTAACAGCTTAAGCTTTTAGAACAGTCGGCAGTGGTCCCACAAAATCTCACATGGTATAAGAGTTGGAGGTTTTGAATTCAAATCTTTCCAAGCTCCATTTGCCTCCCTAATTGAATATTTTCACGCTTAGTACTAGGCAAAAAGACCAAACTAAGCATGAGGGGGAGTGTTAGAGTTATTAAATATTAAACCACGCATTCATCTAACAGCTTAAGCTTTTAGAATAGTTAGCAGTGGTCCCACAAAATCTCACAGCCTATGATAAGCTGCTAAAATTTTGAAATTTTTTACTCTGGCTCCTTCATGTCATTGTTGTTCTCTTGGATTGGATATAAAATGCTTTTCCATACAAAAACTGATTTACAGGGCTTGATTTCTTGGAATTGTCTTACTTCAAGTCCAGCTTTGTGCATCTTTCTGTTGTTCATGTATTTTGAGGTGCTTCATGCCATATTAAGTGGCTGTATGAGCCAGAAAAGCCTTTAGACAAAATGTAAAGGAAGGTAAAAGACTTAAGACAATATACAAAAGGTCAATAGAGAAGTATGGCGTAATGTACCTTTCTCCAGCACATAGCTACCATTTGTCTAATTAGCCCTCCAGGGTTTGCTGTTAATAATCAAATCCCTCATTTAATATAACTTTCTTTTTAGTCTTCCATTCCAGTAGTCTTTCTCTCTATTCCCTCGTTTTCTTTTCCCCTTGGCTGAACTGAACCTATTAAATGGCTGAAGAGAATCATTACTGACTCATTCGACTTTTTTCCATCAGGCGGCTCATGGGCTTGTTTTTTCCCCTGGAGAAGTTGTTCCTGATCTGGATAGTGCTCCTGGATCGAGTACGAGTGATGCTGCTGCCCTTCATTTGGCCAATAATATTGTTCCTGTTGCTAAAACAACTACAGACAAGGCTGATTCGGCAGATTCCAAGGGTTCAACCAAGCTAGAAATTGACTTAGAGGCGATTCCAAAGAAAAGGAAACGGAAGCCAAACAAGTTGATGAACCCCGACGAAGGCTACAAACTCTCTTGGCTATGTGGAGATAGGCAAAAATCTGGCCGTAGAAGGGTCCTTACAAATGGTCATGATCTTTCAGCTGCCCCTAATATTTCTTCGAGAAAGAGAAGAACCCTGCAAAAGGTGAATGTTGAACCAGATGCAGGTGAGAGCACCATTGCTCTAGATAAGGAAGCTCCTGTCCCTGGCGATCTTGCAGGGAAAAAATCAAAGCTCTCGATAGTGGGGGGAAGGATGAGCAATTCTAACAAGGCCGTATCAGAGGTATATTTGTAATTTTGGTTTGATGCTGTACTTTTATTATCTTTTCTTAATTATGAAGACTTCCTTACTTTCGATTAACATAGTGAAGTATATTGAAAATATTTTGTTGAACTTTCTAAGACAGTCATCAAACAGTCTGGAACTGCTTCTCTTTTTCTTTTTGCTGTGTAGCATATTGTTTTCCCCTCAGTTTGGTTTTCACAAATTCAAATTCCTTTGTTGACTTTATTCAGGGGTCTGGGGTGCCTGGCAGACGATTAGTGGGTCGGAAAATAAAGGTTTGGTGGCCATTGGATGAGATGTGAGTGTTCGAGGACCTTCACTTTGGGATGTTACATCTTTGTTTAGGTTTTGCATGTTTATTTCTTTCTCAATCCTCTTACTCTTGCGCCTGCTACTGCTGTTGCTTTATTGTGATGGTCAGTAGCACTAAGGGTAGTTATAATTGCTTCCTATTGCTTGTTTTACAGGTTTTATTATGGTGTCGTTCAATCTTATGACCCGTTTAGGAAGAGGCACAAGGTGGGATGAATTTCATATGTTGAAACTTCTTCAACTGTCATTTACCATATGTTCTTATCAATTCAGTTAGCTTCCTGTATACATCTGGATGGTGCAGATCGATATTTTCTATGGTTATCCTCAATCCTTGTCTGATAGGTTTCTTTGAAATAAGACATTTGCTGAACTTGTCTATCTTGTCCCTTGTGCTGCTAGTCACTACCTCCTAACTTTGCTCCTACCCCTTGCAACCTGGCGATTGCACGCCCTTTGATATTGAAGTATATGTCACCTGATTGTGGACTTTAGGTCTTGTACAATGATGGGGACCTTGAAACATTAAACCTTCAGAAGGAACAGTGGGAGTTCGTTAAGGATGATTTGCCAGATGAAGTAAGTGTTCACGTTAAGTTGTGCTCTCCATGTTTCCTCACAAGTTTAAAACTTAAAACTAATTGCCATGTAATGTCCTTTTTTGGGTGTTTTATAGCACCAACAGGAAGCTGATCATCCGAAACCCGAACCTTCACCCGTCGTGTAAGTTTTGGCTTTTACTCAATATCTTTGCCTGCATTCACTTCTTGTGTTGCATGGTGATATCGCCTATTTTGTTTGGTTCTGATTTCCATCAGGCGGGAATACAAAAAGGGCAGCAACAAGAAGTCACACTCGCCGAGGAAATTAATGATCAAACAGAACGTTGAAAGGTCTGATCTGGATACTGTACATTTTCTGTTGTTTGCTTCACTTGACTAGAGGCTTATTTTAATATGCTTTCATTCCAGGGTGGAAGCTTCCCTCAGAGTCCCAGAAGTTAAAGTTCCACAGTTTGGGAACCAAAATGTGGGCAGAGACGAGTCCAGTGACGATGAGAGCACTGAAGATAATTTATATGAGATCAGGGTCCGGTCGAAGGATGTCCAGCGAGAATATCCTAGCTCAAGCACGTCGGATGATTCGACTCCTGAAGCTAGCCCTCCTAGACCTTGGTGGCTGAAGTGAAGCTTTGTCGTCATCAGCTTGGAAAATTTTGAGGCTGCTTTGGAAGTAGAATAGCTTTATGTAGTGGTAGAATCACTAGAAGTAACGGGCAAGATCTTGCGAGTTTGGTTCCTTACACAAAGTATAGAGGTCTACGGGCAAGAGCTTAGAGTCTTTTGGCCCTTGTATAGGCGTCAGTGATCTGTCATTGCTCCTGGAAAAAACTGCAACGGTGGAAATGCAAGTATTTGTGAGGCTTGGAAGAGCGATGGCTTATGTTCATTTCATATGGTCTAGAAATGAAACTTGTATTTATTCATTCTTCGGGAAGCTAGAAGTGTGGATCAGTTCCTTTGCTAGTCACGTTACTTGATCTCTTTTTCCCTACATAATTGGGGAAGCCTCTGATATGATATATCTCCAGCTTTCTTGATCCCTGGTGACGATAACACATGCGGAACGAATGGTGGTTTTTTTGTTGTTGAGAATTATGCGGGAAAATTCTAATTAGCCTCTGCGGCTGTTTTCTCAAAGTGCTCTTTGAACCTGAGTTTGTCTTTAAATGATCCTCCGTGCATGGTATTGTGCATCAAATAGCCCCTGCTACGACCATTGATGAAAAAATTGGCTGGCCAGCGAACATGTGCATCTCATACCAGGGCAATTTTGTTTTAGAATAGAAACATTGCAAGAAAATTAGAATAAAAATACGAATCCTAGAGATGGAGAGAGAAAGAGAGGGCGTGAGAGGGGAAAGGGGCAAGGGCCGGTTGGATGGTGATGGAGTCCTAGAATCAGCAAGGGTTTGGCGGCTTAGGTGAATGCCCTGCCAACATCGTCGCTTCGAGAATGGTGGCCCTAGGTGTTGATTTTGCTGGAGTTCCGAGCGTTTTCTGTTTTTTCACTAGTAATGGATTTGAGATTTGAGCACTTTCATCTTTACTTTGTTGGAACAACTACAATTTTACTCCCTTTCAGCGTCTGTTATGTGGTTGTGTCTGAGGAGCGAGAAGAGAATCACGCTGTTCTGTAGTGGGCGATGTCCTAGAGGACTTGTTGTTGATGTTTGGTATAGGAGTGGAGCTGTAATGGATTTGCTTCAACAAGTTGGGCGAGTTGCCACTTTGAACTTCTTTGATGGTGGGGGAGGGACAGATGCATCTAAAGGAAATAACAACGAATGAGAACTGGTCTTGTTACCTGTAGACAAGATCAGTTCATAGCATTTCTATTGGTATTTCTTGTCACTTTGGGATTGAATTGTATCTGTTCCTATGGTTCATGGATCTCCGATTCGAAGTGCCGACGATGGCAGTGAGTTTGCATGAGTCCATTGAGGTACGCTAGTCTTCGGTTCCTGGACAGCGTCCCTGCCCTTGCCCCCTCTTTCATCTCTCTGTCTCTCTCTATTCTAGGCTTCATTATTATTATTTTTTTATTGTGATTTTCTGTGCTTTATTTATTTATTTATTTGTGGACAAAAAAGCCTCTAATATTGAGGCACAATGCACGTGTTCGACGGCCGGCCATTTTTTCCATCCGCAATCATCGCAGCGTGCTATTTGATGCACATTATTGGGTACATGGGGCTAATTGCATTTTCCGAAATAATATTGGGGTCATTCTCTAAAGTGCTGGTAGCTCTCCCTTTTTTTTTTTGAGCCCCAATACAAACTCTCCAACTATTTGGGCAAGCTTTCTTGTGGGCTGTGTTACGATCCAAACTGGCCCAACTACTAAAAAATACTAAAACAATATTCAAGGGAGTCTCTCCCTCCATTCCCCAGTCCCCTGCTCTTGCACGTACTCGTGGAGTCTCCGAAAAGAGGAAGACGATGGCCGAAGACAGAAGAAATGAAAGAAAAGAGGAAGATGGTCTTAGTCGACTGCCTCGTTCCTCTCTTTCTATTCCCACCAGGTTCGTGTTCTTCAAATGATGGTTGCGATTCCTTTTTTTTTTTTTTCTCTATTTGTCGATTGGCATTGTTGCTTAGTTTCATCGGTGTCGGGTACTCTGCTATTATTTATGGACAAAGCCAAGCTGCAAACTTTTGTAATCGAGTATGCTTCAACATGTACGTTTGCAAGCTTAAGTTGATTTTGTCGTTTTCCTATTGAGTTCGATGTAGTTTTTCTCCTTTTTGTCTTCGCGTCTGCGTAACTCGTCAATGGAAGCTTCGTCGATTGCAGACCGTCGACATTTGTTTTTTTATTTCCTGTAAGCAAAAGAACTAACACCCATATAGGAGGACTATCATGATATGAGTAATCGTAATTGGATATATCCCCTTTATTAATTGATGTTTTGCTTCTCGAATTTAGAAGTCAGTCTTTCCTCTGTGGGCTTTATTTGCATATGATTTTTCCTGAGAATTATGAAATCCCTTCTCACAATAATGTGGATTATGGTTTTTCTCAAATGGTTTGCAGAAAAGCTGATATGAATCTGCAGCATGGCTAATTTAATAGTATCTTACACCGACCTCTAACAGGCAATCATTTGGGTTGAAGTGGAGACCAGAAAAAGGTCTAGCTAAACTGTCTAGTGAACCGAAATCTATTGCATTTTCAGATGTGAATTTTAACAAAAACCTGAAAAATCAGGTGTTTGTTGATATTAACATGTAAACCAATGATATAATGGAGTTAGTAGTAATCAATGCCGTGGGACTTAACCCGAAGAGCAACAGTTATGCATGCATCTTTAGCTTGAAAGTTTTGTGAATAAGATATCTCTACTTATAGTTCCAGTTGCACTTGCTTTTTCCCTCCTACAAGCATGGCATTTTTTTTAGAAATAGTGTTAATCTATTTAACTGTCTTACGATCGCTTTTTTTGGTCACTAGTTAGCAGAAGCCATAAAAAATTGGAATTCTAGTGGGTTAATCATGCATACACAATATTTGCAAGTTACACCAGCTACCTCTATCACCTTTATGTAGGTAGTCATATCTTTTTGAGTTTACTAATTAATGGTGAGGCATGAGGCTAGTGTAAAACGACGGTTTGGATATATTATTGTGTCCGATCATTTCTCTCTGATTACATCATTCTTCAATTTTTTTCCAACTACTCTTTATTTTTTTTATCAGATTTTCTAATATTCATGCTCTTTTTTGGATATCTTCTAGCTATAATGGAATTTTTTTTTCCTGGTTTCAAGTAACAGTCTTTTCTATGCAAGAGCCTTGCATATATCCCTTTAACTTCTTCTGAACTTTGGAGTTTGCAAGCCAATCCAAACCCAAAAGCCAAACTCTTTAAAGAGCCAAGACCAGATAAATAGGAAGAAAGCTGCTCTTCTTGTTTGAGCCTTGTGCTTTGGCATCTACATAGCACAATTTTCTATAAATGGGCAAACTTTGTAGAACATTAGATTATCGCAAACATTATATTTGATCTGCAGTTCTACATTATTTGAGGAAAGATTCATACAGAAAACAGTTTTGGGAATTAGAAAATCTGGTGTCTAAATAGAGTAAAATTGTCACACATCATAAAAAATACTTGTACAGAGTACAAAGGAGGATAGGTATGAATATGTGGAATAAGAAAAAGTGGTGAATGATAAAAAGAAGAAGATGAAGATAGTACGTATACTACTGCCTGGCTAACTGTAATTCTTCCTTCCCGTCACTGGCACCGCTGGTCTGTGCTAGTATTGCACCAAGATGTGTCCACTAGAATTGCCAACTCCTCCATTTTGTGGCTTTCCCTTGGTACCACTGCATCACCACTCCTATGCACCGACATTCTCCAAAATATTGATTTTGATGTGATAAACCCCTTTATTTTTAGTTTCGAGGTCATGGGGTTTAAAACTGTGACCTTGTGTGGCCATAGCAACATCTCTGCAATTTGGCCAAGTGCCTAGCACATGGTTTTGGAACAACTATACTTATCATTTAATTTGTTCACAAGATAGTGTATGTTTCATTTTTTAATACTCGGAGTTGCAACTATACATATTCATTTTTGCATGTTGTATTTAGAGTATGGAATTTTCAAATTAGAAAATGTAGAATTATAATTGAATAAGGACCACATGAAAGGTCACAGTTTTTGTGTTCGGTTTGCATGGGGACATATATATATATTATCATACGGAAATTTAGAGAATTTTATCTGACTGTGAAATGAGTAACTTCGTTTTCCTGGCCAATGTGAAATGGATAAGTACTACTTCGATCTTTTTCCAGTTTTAGATCTTATCAAATACCTTCTCGATATGCTTACGTGGTTTTGTCAATTTTGTTTTGATAATAATGAGGTTTCATTTCGAAATGAGTTGTACATCCAAACTGATCTTCTTCATATTCTATCACCTATCATGAGAAGGGAAAAACATTCAGATTTGATAACAAAATGAGAAGGTATTTTTCCTCATCACACCTACCAGATAGGGTAAGTTAGAAATCAACCAATGATGAATCTTCCAAGAGTAGATAGTGGATAATTTCTTTGATGAGGCTTTCAAATTTGTCATAAACAATGAGATTTTATTCTTAATTGATAGTATATGCACAATCATTTCCTCCTAATACCCTTCTTGCCTACAAAAGGTTGGATTGCCAAAATCTTGCACCCGTGTGAGACTTCGTTACCTTTCAATACTTGCTGGCATTCTTCATAATTCAATAAAAAATCGGAGGAAATTTTATCATGAAAATGTTTATGCAACATGTATAATAAAGAAGTTTATCCCCTTAAACAAGTTCAGGCTGTGAGGGAAGTCGAAAATCTTTTAGCATGTATAATAACGCGAATCATCTAAATTTCACTGAAAATCAACATGTATTAAAAAAGTTTGGACAAGCATTGTTGTCTAAATTTCATTGAAAATCATCTTAGGTTGTGAGGCAAGTTGAAAAACTTTTTGACCCAATTTTCGAAGGTGCTAAAACTAATCTTTCATATCATCGAATAAAATCATCATCAATGTTTGGTATCATCTAGGAATAGAAAGACTACTCTTGTTACCAAATTTGGTTGACGAAATCCACTAACAGGAGGAAGTCTTGTTTTAACAGTTGGCTACTTTTATAATTCACGATCATCTTGGGTTTTGATCTTCAGAGTTCTCCAATCACTCCCTATGTTATGCTTTGTCCTCAGCTTTCAAAACCTATATTCATGCCTACTGTTCTTTATTTTTTCTTGATGCAACTGATATAAATTTTGTTACACATATTTGTCGCCGAAAAAGAAGAAGAAGCTAATGTGGGCTAGTGTCACTTTGTATTAGTTGTTAAAATAATAGCTTTACAGTTATTGCTAATTGAACTTCAAAGAAGCTAAATAAAATATGATTTATAAACGAGTCACACGACCTGCCACATTAGCAGGAGTACTTATTGACATGAGCATGTCACGTGCGGAGTTAACCAACGAACAATTTTAACCTAGATTTATCTCGAGAAATCTCATAGGAGGTGGCGGCGCACTAGGGCATTTCATCCCTTATATATACCCGTATGTCCTCACTGTATCACCTCAGACATAGCACCTTCGATAATCTACTAGACTGATCTAGCTTTTATTCTTCATCCTAGGCTTTGTGTTCGTTCTGTTTAAATTGAATAATTTTGGTGAAGGGCTTTGTTGATTGAAAATCCTTTAGATATAGGAGGAGTACTACAGTTTATCGGCCAAAAGCAAGCAAGAAAGAGTTTGCAGATATTTGGTCGGCGAAAAACTTGAAGGTGAATGTCTTTGTTATTAGATGAGATACATATCTATTTTCATTCTTGGTTGTTAAAATGTTACTGCGCTGATCGCACTATTTTTTTTAGTTCTCTCTGTTTTAAATGCCCTTGCAGCAATTCTCCTGGTGTTACAAAGATAAGAAGAAACTCTCTATGAGCAGGTATCTACTATCTTTCGATTTTTCAATTTGTAAAAGGAAATAGCCTAGAGAGCTTTTCTTTATCAACTATGTGCCATGCATATAAATTGCTATTGCTTCTAACGTACATCGAGATCACTTTCAGATCTAATTGTTTTCAGAAACTTAACATGATGTAAGAACCAAATCTAACAACTGGGACTAGAGTTGTGATTTTTCAGGATTTGTAAATCACTTACACATATTCTAAGTTCGAATGGAAGTTGGGAACTGGAAGTCATGTGCATCTCTAAGCAAGAAAAAAATCTGATTGATTGAGACTAGTACTGTCCATAATTCAGTAACGAAGGAAATTGAGGCGACATATAATATGCACCTTAGAATCTCCATAATGTAGCTTAAAATCTAGAGATGTGTCTGATTGAAAGTACAGTCTGAAAATTATACAAATAATAGTTCATTGATTTTCTGATACGCGGCTCATTAAGGCAAAGGTTAGTTTATTTTTGTTTTGTTGCAGGAAGGCAATAACAAGTTAAACTCTGCTTCTTAGGGGTGTAACCAGATGGAATCGATGCAATGTGCTGCTTGAACTTAAAATCCTGGACAAATAATGTTTGATTTCTCATTTACGTGCTCTATTTGACAATTTAAGTTGAGTTGAGACGGACTCGGCTATCCAACCGATCTTTGATTTTGGTGAAGTTTGAGCCAAGTTTGAGATCGACACGATCTGAATTGAAATCTGGTTGCTCTGTCATGTTTATTAGCAATTTATGTCATATCCTTTGGCTTTATTTAGAGCACAAATATTGCACATGGTGATAGTGATTTTGTTTAAAAGAAGTGAGTCAAAATAGAATCAAATCATTTCAATCGCGAGTCATTGTGCTCGTGTCATGCTAAAATTGTATTTGTGTTTGTAGTCATTGCTGTACCTATATCCAATTTGGTTGTACCATTGTATGTTCAGAACTATCAGCTTGATACCAATATTCTGTAGAAAACAACTATTATAAACTTGTTGAATGGAAAGACTTTTCATGCTAAGTGGAGTTGGTTATATGAATTCTTTTATATTCTTTGCATCTTACCTATTAGGACATGTATGTTTAACGCATTACTGTGCATGAAAAGTGCATATTGAACCAAATATCAAAGTCAATTATCTATTGAATGAGTTCTAGTAATCATGAGCAGCTCGATTTGTTTGCAGCCCTCAGGATTGACAAAGTCAGTGTAAAGCATGGAGCAACTAATTTTGGGAGAAAGTATTTGATGGCAGAGACCTCATGGGATTGCCAAAATAATTGGAGGAGCAGCTTGTGTGAGTTTCCTGAAATTATCTCTTTTAGTGTAATATAAATATATTTTTTTTGTTGTTAGATCAAATCCTGGAAAAATAGTGTTATATGCTTGATTTTCTTGTCATCTGAAAATGCAGCTGATGTAAGTTTTTTTGTGACTGAAACCCCATGCACTTTCTCTTTATTGTTTATCTGCAATCTACCTGGACATACCTGATGAAAACGGACAAATGATTGACCTGTATTAGGTTGGAGAAAGATGTATGACACAACATGGAGGTATTAGGATCACTTAAAAGTTGTTGAATAGAACTTCATTGAAGCTTATTTAGGCTGTCAATTTTCTACTGACATAGTAATAATATAATACTTACCTAGCTCAATATGTGAAAAATTTCTAAAGATTCAGTTAAAAGGGAGCAATATACTATGATGGTAATAGCCTCAGGACAAATTTGTATTCAGACTCGCACTGTTGCACAAATAGCTCATCTTTAGAGACGAGCTTCAAAGCTTATATATACCGATATCTGGGTGCTTTAAGCATTTAGAGTCACAGTTCTTAGGACTTCGCAATCAACATTATGTGAAGTTCAAAACTGGCCTAAGAGGTATTAACAGTTTTTGAAGCATATATAAGTCAACTACATGATAGGGCACGTGGATACACTCTATTTGGCTTCAAACAAAACCTTAATAGTTGTTGACGTCCATGATGTACAAAACCAGGTAAGGACTTGTTTGTATAGGACTAAGGGTGGGTTTGGTTCAGCATTTGGAAGGAGCTTTCAGCCTGAATGCTCATTTGCGAAATGCTGAACTGTTTGACAAGTTTTTTCTAAGGGAGCATTCGGCTAAATGCTGGCCTTGGGAAGGCTGAAATGCTGAATGCTGAAGGGACCAGCATTCAGCATTTCAGCCTTCCAAAGGCCAGCATTTGGCCGAATGCTCCCTTGGAAAAAGCTTGCCAAACAATTTAGCATTTCGCAAAGGAACATTCAGGCTGAAAGCTCCTTCCAAATGCCGAACCAAACCCACCCTAAATAAAGGCAAAAGTACATTTTGTTTTCCCGCCAAAATTTGAGACATTGTCTGAAATTTTAAAATATTATGAAGAACTTATAAGTGAATCTATGTGCCAACATTCAAATGTTGTAAAGTTTCGGTGTTTCAGGTTAAAAAAAAATTCAAAATGGGTTTGTTGCAAAAATTTAGATTAAGCGAAAAGCAAAAGTAAATGTCTATCTAGACATGCTCTAAAATAAGACAATCCAAATATGGAGGAATGGCGAAAATTGACATAAAGAGAACATTTCTCCTAGTGAGTGGCTTAGAACCTTTAAAGACATCCCTAATCGTGTACCTCCACCAAGTCCATTGGTTTTTGCTAGTACAACAGTGGTTTATGTGTAAGGTTTTCTTTTTCGGTTATAGAAGAAGGTATTCTACTTTCAAGTAAAAAATCCAGTAATTCCGATTATGATGCTCAGTTAGTGGAATTACAGAAATTAGTCCCTTACAGAAAAATAGGAATGGGAATTGTAATTGCATATAGATCTTTTAATAATAATTTTTTTTGAGCTGGTTTGAAGAATGGATCAGGAACATACACATCTTAAGCTTATTTGGTTCTTGTAATATACATGAAACTTAACCTGTCAAAATGTATCTGAATCAAATCCTAGGGACTTTAATTCCTTTTCTTTTTTACCCTTCCGAAAAAACAAAACATAATCTATTTGATATGATTTCAACCTTATAAGTCAGTCATCACATACACCAAATTGTAATACTTGCACCTATTCACATTTGGCATAATATGTCAAGCTAAAATGGCGTTGCCTGCCAATACTCAAATATTGTACATGGATATGGGTAAGTCGTTGTGATTTTTAATAAATGTTTCTGGAAAATATTACCGAAGGATATAATAAAAAAATTTGATTTGCATTTGCATAACAATCTTTTAAAACATGAATTTATTGGTTGCATGCCTAAGTCTTTATTTTGGTGATATTATATACCTTGTTCTTTTTTGACAAGCTTGTATTGTTTTATCATCATATCATATGGATTTTATGATAAAAAATGGAAATAATGTCTGCTTCTGTCTCGGTCGTTAACATATGGAAACCAATATTGAGCAGGTTAATAATTAGGAAAACCAGAAAAATCAAACTCTGGAGTGCATTTTAAGAGGGATTAGGCACAGAATCAGTGCAAAAGCCACTGGAATGGCAAGTAATTGGTCCTCCTAAGTCCCCAAGATTTGAAATACCATTTGAAGCTACCATGTTCAATTTTGTCTCAAAAGCGAAGAGCACCCAGTCAGGGCTCAACCAAGAAACCAAAATTGACAGCTAAATCAGAACCCAAAAATAAGACCAAGTTCATAGCATAGGTGGAAACTTACTGTGTTTCCGTTTCTTCCTCTGAATTGCCCAGTTTTGATTTCCCTATAAATTGTAGATGAGTTTCTGAGAACTCTCTGTGCAAATCTGCAAGAGAATACTAGTACTCTGTGTTTGTTTGAGCTTTATAGTGTGTGTGGCCACCCAAAGTAAAGAGAGAAAAATAATGGCGTCGTCTTCTTCTTCATTCGAGAAGACTTTGGCAGTGCAGCTAAGATTGGTTGGCAATGGCCTCCTCAATGCCCCTTCTTCTGTTGATCAACTCCTCATTCTTCTTGATGTATGCTGCCCCAATTTACCAATTCATGCATATAATGATTTACTGAGCCGTAAAGCTTTACTTGCATTGGGATTTCTTATTTGTATTTCATTGGGATGAATTTGAATGCTTGGGGGTGGTTGATGATTGTTTGGGGGATGATTGATCTCCTGTCTTTGGGTTTCTCATTAATTTGCTCATCAGGCATCTTTGTTGTTTTAGTTGGTCGATATGCTAATCTATTTGGTGGTTATGCTTGTATGCAAAGGCATCTAGTCCATATGGAACAGGAGAGTGAGTTTATATAATGGCTTTCAAACTCCTTTCTAAACAATACAACTTTGGTTCCAGCTTATTACTTTAAGCGAGTTTAGTGGATATCGTTTAAGCATTGCTCCTTGTACTTGGTGTTCTTTGCTGTCCACTTCTCCATCTGCTTAATGATATTCTTGTGCTACCATGAGCTTCAAAGTCAAATCTCTAGTTTTATCTTTTCCCTCCCCCTTTTCTTTGACCTCTTAAAGGACATACATCACCAATCATTGGAGCATCTGAAAGGGTGTTCTCTTTCTACGTTTCTAGAAACATTTCTGTACTCTTTAATGTTGTTTATTTAGATATTGAAACTGACTTTTGCTTTCATCTACATGTCCCCCTACATAGGATGCTGAGGATATCTTGGTGAATATGGAGCAAGAACCATCGGACTTCCTCCTAGATGCCCTTCTTCCTGTCATGAAGGGTCTCATTGCTGAAGCTCTGTTCAAACATTGTAATGAGGATGTTAGAGTTACAGTGGCCTCTTGCCTCAGTGAGGTTCTGAGGATAACGTCGCCAGAGCAACCATTTAATGATGATCAAATGAAGGTGTATAAAATAAATCTCTGGAGATTTTCTAATACAATGAACTCACTTCTCTCTAGATAAAAATTTGTTCTTTCACAGTTTCTTACGTATCCATTCATGTGCAGGCAATTTTTCAACTGATTGTGGAGGCTCTTTCAAAGCTATCTCAACCATCGACACGGTGTTATGCAAAGGCCCTCTCTATACTTGAAACCATTGCAAGGGTCAAGGCATGTCTGCTAATGCTTGACCTTGAATGTGACGCGCTAGTTCTTCTTATGTGCCAACATTTTTGGGAATTTATTAGGTAATATTATCATCAGTAACATTTTACGCACTCTTTTTCTTCTTTTCGCATAATTGTTTACCAGATATTATAAGAAAAGTATAGCTTTCTTAACCTTTGACCAATAACAGTAGTTAATGGAAATTTCTCTTTTGAGTTCCATTTTAGTTTTCTGGAATATCACAATTTGGCTTGTCTTTCTGTCTAGCAACTTTCTTATGACTCAAAAGGATGATATTTGTGGTTATTTAACCGGAGACGAGTTTCCATGTACATCAGTGTTCGTTTATAAGTTAGTTTGCCTTTCATGATTGGATGAATCTTTTGACTGTTTCATGTGGTTTTGTTTTGGTATTTCAAACCTTTCAATTTTGTTGAAGAATCTCCTGCTAACTAGATGTTCTTCTTGGTGTAGCAAGGACTTTTTATATAAGATGTTACACTGCTATCTTTACAAGAGAGATTGAGATTTAGCGATATCTGTGCAAGCTCTTGACCTAAATTCTAGGGTAGTGAAACCTAAATGGCTTTGTGGTAGTTGGATTATATCTTGGCCTAACAGTTTTGTTATGACAGACTGCAACAACACTTACGACTTTTCTAAATGATAGTTCTCAACATCTTTTTATCTTTGACATTTTATCGTTTACCTTTCGATACTCTCTTATTTTTTGATGGGTTCTGTTTATTAAGGGCTAATCCATCTGCTGATGAATACTGGGCCGTAGAACAAATAATGGCCGACATCCTCGCTGAAAGTGAACATATCAGCTCAGATCTTCTGATCCCTCTCCTGGCTAGTGTGCTTAAGGAGAATGAGGTTACTGTCATTTTTTAAGTTTCTGCTGTTTTAGCTTGGTTTTGATTTGTTCATTCTCTAATAGGGAATATACCATCTTGCAGAAAGTGGCACCTTCATGTTGGAAATTGGGAGAGAAACTGATCTCCGATTTTGCAGCAAAACTGAGACCTATTCTTAGGGGAGCACTTCAATCAAAAGGCACCACTTTGGATGATTATTCTCCTGTAGTGGCTTTATTATACAAAAATGATCTCCAAGTATGCCTTCTTCGATTTTTATTATTATTATTATCATTATCATGAAACTGAAATATCTTCCAAAGCTCTGCTGAATTTTGTGGTTACGGTTATTAAAGAGGGTTGTCACTCAGTTTTTTTCTTACTTTTTCCTAATTGCTACGTGGCATAGTCTTTGTGTTTCTTCTTCTTCTTCTTTTTTTCCATAAAGTCATGTACTTTTCTTGACAATTTTCAGGAGTCTGGGGTGCTTGCCGATGGATTAGTTGGTCGTAGAATAAAGATTTGGTGGCCATTGGATGAGATGTGAGCACTCTAGAACCTCACTTGCGATACTTTATTTCTGTCTCGGTTGAGCATGTTATTTGTCAATCCTCATCTCCTTCTTTCACTTGCTACTGCTGTTCCTTCAGTTGTGGCCAGCTGCTGCTGTTGCTTCAATGATGGTCTACAGCACTAATGGTTGTTCATGTCATTTTCTTGCTATTCCTAATTGTTTGTTTTACAGGTTCTATGATGGCCTAATTCAATCTTACGACCCTCTAATGAAAAAGTACAAGGTGAGATGACTATCATAGTATTTGGAAGTCTCTCTAACTGTGACCTACCATTTGTTTTGATCAGCTCAGTTAACTTCTTGCGTGTATCTGTGGAGATGAGTCCTTTTATTATCCTCAAGTCCCATCTGATAGCTAACTTTCTAGAATTTAGTAACTGTTTGAGCAGGCGTCTCTTGCTCTATGCTCTCTGTACCTCATCTTTTAACTCTGAGATCTGGCAACTGCATTTTCTTTGATCTTGTGCTAAATAAATTTGGCCTGATTGGGGACTATAGGTTTTGTATGACGACGGGGACAAAGAAACCTTAAACCTCGAGAAGGAAAGGTGGGAGTTCATTGAGGATGATTTGCCAGATGAAGTAAGTGTCACCTTAATTTGTCATTGCTTTCCATGTTTCAGATCATTAAATAGTAGTAACTCCCTGCTTATGCGCTTTTTGGATATCTTGCAACGACAGGATGCTGATAATCCCAAACCCATTACTTCTCCCATCATGTAAGTTTTCCATTTCATTGAGATTGGTGCCTGCATATGTGTCTTTTTTGTCCTAATGAAAGTACCTGTCTTTTTTGGTCCTGATTGTCTATCAGACTGAGAAATGGGAATGACAAAAG
The DNA here is from genome assembly GCA_001662345.2 of Metrosideros polymorpha var. glaberrima. Taxonomy (NCBI): domain Eukaryota; kingdom Viridiplantae; phylum Streptophyta; class Magnoliopsida; order Myrtales; family Myrtaceae; genus Metrosideros; species Metrosideros polymorpha. Next base: position 27,225,833 of record BCNH02000010.1, read on the forward strand.
TTCACACTCAACTAGGATATCGAACTACAATGAAAATGTTAACAGGTTAGATTTCGATACACATGATTTTATGTTGTTTGCTTGGCTGCAAGCTTATATCTCGTGTTTTATTTCCAGGGCCGGAGCAGCCATCAGATTGCCAGAAGTTGAAGCTTCAAACTTTGGCAATCGAAATATAGGTGGAGACGAGTCCAGTGATGACGTAAGCACTGAGGATAATGTCTTCGAGTTCCGGGCTCGATCAAAGGATGTCCCACTAGAAAATCCTAGTATGAGCACATCCATTTATTCGCCTCCAGAAGCTAGCCTGATTGGCCATGATTGTCATATCAGACTGAGAAATGGGAATGGCAAAAGTTCACACTCAACTAGGATACCGAACTACAATGAAAATGTTAAGAGGTTAGATTTCGATACACATGATTTTACATTTTTTATTGTTTGCTTGGCTGCAAGCTTATTTCTCGTGTTTTATTTCCAGGGCCAGAGCAGCCATCAGATTGCCAGAAGTTGAAGCTTCAAACTTTGGCAGCCGAAATATAGGTGGAGATGAGTCCAGTGATGACGTAAGCACTGAGGATAATGTCTTCGAGTTCCGGGCTCGATCAAAGGATGTCCCACTAGAAAATCCTAGTATGAGCACATCTGATGATGACGAAATCACTGAGGATGAGGTCTTCGAGATCAGGGCTCGATCAAAGGATGCCCAGCTAGAAAATCCTAGTACAAGCACATCCGATGATTCGACTCCGGAAGCCAGCCCGCCAAGAGCGATCAGGGTTCGATCAAAGGATGTGCAACTTGAAAATCCTTGTACAAGCACATCTGAAGATTCGACTCCGGAAGCCAGCCCGCCAAGAGCGATCAGGGTTCAATCAAAGGATGTGCAACTCAAAAAACCTAGTACAAGCACATCGGATGATTCTACTCCAGAAGCTAGCCCACCTAGACCTTGGGGACTGAGTCGGAGTTGGTTTCGGCATCACTAACTTGAAATCAGGGGTGCAGAGCATGGAAAACAGCTATAGCTTGGGTAAAATGATAGACGTAATAAGTCTTAAGAAGGCATCAATATGCAAGAGCTTACAATTAGCCCCCCTGTACATAGATACAGAGGTTGAAGTTTCTGATGTCCAGGAGCATTTAGTCATGAGCCCTTGTATATGCATAGGTTTTTTCTTGCTTTTGTAGATATGTGATGATTATAGTCCTTAGCCACTACGAAAGAAATGCAAGCTTGTATATGGATTTTATTCGTTTTGTCTAAAATGAAAGTTACATTCTTTTATTGGTCATAAAATAGGATCTGGGAGTCATCTCATTCAGTCATTACTTTCATCTAGTCCCTTGCATAGTTGTGTGAGGACCATAAGATGATCCCTGCTAATAAAATAATGTCTTAGAAAGGATAGTAACTTCACATTCTCCCTCCCCCCTCCTCTCCTGCTCTTGCGTGAACTTGTGGAGTCACAGGAAAGAGGGATATGATGGCCCAAAAGAGAGAAAAAGAACAAGGAGGAAGGGCCTGATGGTGATTGATCGACTACTTCGTTCCACTCTCAATTCTCAGGTTCTTTATTTTCTTTTGCTGAAATTTACTGGTGGCTCTTTTCAACTACGGGAGATTTCAGAGAGGGATCCAAACTCAAGAATTGCCACCCGAGTCAGTCATTTTGAACTTGGTCTTTAATGGTTTTGGATTTGTCAACACAACACTGCAGCTTTGTTGCGTCAGACTGTTCAATGATCCAGTATGAATTGATTAGAAGTCGGTCATTCCTCAGCAGGCTACTGTATATGATTTTTCTTGACAACTATGAAATCCTTTTCGGCAGTACTGGGGACGATTGATAAGAAGTGAAATTTCTAGTTAAACTTAATAGGGAAGGACAATCGATAGACAGATGTGTATATCTATCCCGTTGATGCAGGTGGTTATGTCTTTGGAGTTGATTTACTATCTATTCTAAAGGTGAGGCTTGTGCAGAAATATAATTGTGTACTCTCTCTCTCTCTCTCTCGTCTAGTGAACTTGAATAAGGGTTAATCGTGAATACACAATTTGCAAATTGTTTGCTACGTTAGCTACCCCCAGCACCTTGATATAGGTAGTCATATCTTTTGGAGTTTACTAATTTATGGTGAGGCTTGAGGCTTGTGTAAAAGGGCAGTTTGGATATATATTGCTGTATCCAATCTTTTCCCTCGGATTGCATCATTCATAAAAAAAATTTCCGACTACTTATTATTTTCTCATTATATTTCAAGTATTCATCCTCCATTTTGGATGACTTCTAGCTATTATGGCGAAAAAAAGTTTTTCCTTGGTCTCCAGTGACATTCTTTCCTGTAGAAGAGCCTTGCAAATATCCCTCCAACTTCTTCTGAATTTGAGATTCTGCAAGCCAATCCAAACCCAAAAGCCAAACTCTGGAAAGATCCAACACCAGATAAATAGGAAGAAAGCTGCTCCTCTTATTTGACCCTCGTGCTTTGGCTTCTACGCAACACAAATTTCTATACATGGTCAATGAAAAACAACATATAATACTTATACTACCACTTGGCTATCTGTAATTCTTTCTTCTTGCCCCTAGCACCACGGGTCAGCGCCAGTAAGATGCATCCACTATAACTGCCAATTCCTTCATTATGTGGCTTTCCCTTTGTACCACTGCATCACCACTCCTATGCACTGACATTCTCCAAAATGATGATTTTGACATGACAAACCATTGATGTATACTTTTGAGGTCATGGGGTTTAAAACTGTGACATTGTGTGGCCATATCAACTTTCCTGCAATTAGGCCAGGTGCCTAGCATATGGTTTTGGAACAACTTATTAGTAGTTTGTTCCCAATATGGCCTATTTGCAATACTTTGAAGACACCCTTTTTTGGATTTCCAACTGTACTTGTTCACGTATTTAGTGTACAAAATTTCAAATTAGAAGATGTAGAATCGTAATTGAATTGAAGGTCCACATGAAAGGTCACAGGGTTGTGTTGGGTTTGCAAGGAGAGGTCTATATGTATAGACGAAATTATGTATGCATATGGAAAAATAGAGAATTTAATCTGACTGTGAAATGAGTAACTTCGTTTTCCAGGCCTATGTTAAAAGGATAAGTACTAATTCCAGCTTTTTCCAGTTGTAGATATCTAATAATGCCTTCTCGATATGCTTACGTGGTTTTCTCAATTTTGTTTTGATAATAATGAGGTTTCATTTTCGAAATGAGTTGCTTATCCAAACTGTGTCTTCCTCATATTATATTTCCATATCATGCGAAGGGAAGAATACTCATATATCATAATAAAATGAGAAGTTATTTTCCTTTTCACACCTTCCAGATAGGGTAAGTTAGAATTCAACAATTGATGAACCTTCCAAGAGTAGATGGTGGATAAAGTTTCTTTTATGTGCCTTTCAAATTTGCCATAAACGATGAGATTTTATTCTTGATTGATGGTATATCCACAAACATTTCCTCCTAATACCCTTCTTGCCAAAAAAAAGGCTGGATTGCCAAATTCTTGCAACCTTGTGAGACTTTGTCACCTTTCAATACTTGCTGACAGTCTTCATAAAATAAACAAAAAGCTGGAAGGAACTTTATCATGAAGTTGTTTATAGAACACGTATAACAAAGAGGATAATCCCTTCAACAAGTTTAGGCTGTGAGGCAAGTCGAAATTTTTTTCAGCATGTATAATAAGGCGAGTCATCCAAACTTCGCTCTTAAACAGTTTGAACAATCATTGTCGTCCAACTTTCATTGAAAATCATCTTAGGTTGTGAGGCAAGTTGAAGAACTTTTTGACCCAACCAATGAAGGTGCTACAAATAATCTTTCATAAGATTGGATAAAATCATTATCGACGTTTGGTATCATCCAGGAATAGAAAAACTAGTCTTGTTACCAAAATTTGCTGATGAAATTCATTAAAAACAATTGACTCCTTTTGTAATTCATAATCATCTTGGATTATAATCTTCAGAGTTTATCCAATCACTCCCTATGCTATGCTTTCTCCTCAACTTTCAAAACCTATCCTCATTCTTGCTGTTCTTTTTTTTTTTTCTTGATGTATCTTGTTATACATATGTATTACTGGGAAAAAAGAAGAAGAAATAACTAATGTGTGGTATTGCCACTTCGTGTTAGTTGTTAAATAACAGCTTTTCATGGCATTGCTAGTAGAACTTTAAAAAAGCTAAATCAAATATGATTTATAAATGAGTCACACAACATGCCTCATTCACAGCATTGCTTGTTGCTTATTGACATGAGCATGTCACGTGCAGAGTTAACTGACGAACAATTTTAACCTAGATTTATCTTGAGAAATCACATTGGTGGCGGCGGCGCACTATGGTATTTCATCCCTTATATATACCCCTATATCCTCACTGTATTACCTCACACATAGCACCTTCGATAATCTACAAGACTGATATAGCTTTAATTCTTCATCCTAGCTTTTGTATACACTCTGTTTGAATTGCATAATTTTGCTGAGGGACTCTGTTGATCGAAAATCATTCAGATATAGGAGGAGTACAACAGTTTATTGTAGCAAGCAAGAAAGAGTTTGCAGATATTTGATCAGAGAAAAATTTGAAGGTGAATATCGTTTTCATCAGACAAGATACATATCTCTTTTCATTCTTGTTCGGTAAAATGATACTCCACTGATAACCCTGTTCTTTTTTATTTTTCTCTGTTTTAAATGCAGTTGCAGCAATTCTCCTTGTGTTACAAAGATAAGAAGAAACTCTCTATGAGGAGCAGGTACCTACTCTTTTTCGAATTTTCAATTTGCAAAAGGAAATAGCACAGAGAGCTTTTATTTATTGACAATGAGCCATGCATATAAATTACAATTGACTCCAATGTATGTCAAGATCACTTTCAGATCTAATTCTTTTGAGAAACTTCACATGATGTATGAACCAATCTCACAACTGAGACCAGAGTCATGATAATTTGTAAATCATTTACACGTGTTCTGAATTCTAATGGAAGTCCGAAACTTGGGGTCATGTGCATCTCTTAAGTAAGAAAAGAATCTGATTGATTGAGACTATTACTGTCCATATTTCAGTAACTGAGGAAATTTAGGGGACATATAATATGCACCTTAGAATCTTCATAGCGTAGCTTAAAATCTAGAGATGAATCTGATGAAGGTACAGATCTGAAAATTATACAATTGAATAGTTCATTTGTTTTCTGATATGTGACTCATTAAGGCAAAGTAAGTTTATATATGTTTTGTTGCAGGAAGGTAATAATAAGTTGAAGTCTGCTTCTCAGGGGTGTAACCAAGTGGAGTCAATGCAATGTGCTGCTTGAACTTAAAACCTGTACAAATGATGTTTGATTTCACATTTACAAGATCTACTCGACAGTTTAACTTGACTTGAGATGGACTTAGTCATCCAACTTATCTTTAATTTCGATGAATATGAGCCAGGTTTGAGATCGACTGCATCTGAATTGAAATTTGATTGCTTTGAATGGAAAGACTGTTCATGCTAAGTGAGTTGGTTATATGAATCCTTTTATGTTCTTTGCATCTTACCTATTAAGACATTTATATTTGCGCAAATTAAAATCTAATGCATTAGTGTGCATAAATAAAGCACATTGAACAAAAATCCAAATATCAAAGTCAATTATCTATCAAGTGAGTTCTAGTAGTCATGAGCACCTCGATTTGTTTGCACCCCTCAGAATTGGCAAAGTCAGCATAATGCATGGAGCAACCAATTTTGGCAGAAAGTTATTGATGGCAGAGACCTCTTTATGGGATTGCTAAAATAATTGGAGAAGCACCTTGTGTGAGTTTCCTGAAATTTTCTCTTTTAGTGTCGTAACATATATATATATTGCATTTGTTGTTAGATCAAATAAGTTAGCTATTACCTTGGTTTTCTTGTCATTTTAAAAAGCGGCCGATGTAAGTTTGTTGTGACTGAAACCCCATACTTTCTATTTATTGTTTATCTGCAATCTACCTGGACATACCTGATAAAAGGGACGAAGGATTGACCTGAATTAGGGTGAAGAAAGCTGTATGACAAAATGCTGCAGGTATAGGGATCACTTAAAAGTTGCTGAATAGAACTTTATTGAAGCTTATTTAGGCTGCCAATTTACTTCTGACACGGTTATATATAATACTTACCTAGCTCAATATGTGAAAATTTTCTTAAGAATCAGTTTAAAGGGGATACTGAAATAGCTATTGACTATGATGGTAATTGCCTCAGCACAAATTTGTACTTGACTGCACTGTTGTACGAATGAATTCTTTACAGATTAGCTTCAAAACAACTTAAATATACTGATATATAGGTACTTTAAGTGTTTAGAGTCATGGTTCTTAGGACTTTGCGATTGATATTATGCGAAATTCAAAACTAGCCTAAGAGGTATTCACAGTTTTTGAAGCATATATAAGTCAACTATATATTAGGGGAGGTCGATACACTCTATTTGGCTTCAACCCAAACCTTCATATTTGTTTAGTACATGATGTACAAAACCAAGTAAAGGCTTGTTTGTATAGGATTAAATATAAGCAAAAAGTATATTTTGGTTGTCCCGCCAAAATTTGAGACATTATCTGAATTTATTAAAATATTACGAAGAACTTATATGTGAATCTACGTGTCGACATTCAAAGTGTGTTTGTTATGCTGAACACAATGGTAGTGCTTCTGTATGCCATCCTTCCATGGAATAAGTTTCTAGATGAAATGGACTTCGATATGGACCTTTTATTGTCTCTTCCTATCGGCTAAAATCTCGACATTTTTTACACTGGCTCCTTCATCTCATTGTTGTTCTCGTAGATGGTGGATATACAATGCTTTGCATACAAAAGCTGATTTACAGGGCTTGATTTCTTGAAGTTGTCTTACTTCATGTCTAGCTTTGCACATCTTTCTCTTGTTCATATATCAGTTCCCTCCGTACTAAACTGATTGGGATAATATTGAGTCAGTGACTAGTGAGGTGAACCTTGCTTTAGGTCTTTGGCATGGTTGATGACAATTATATTAGTTACATTAATTGGACTATTTTGATTTTGAGATGCTTCTATGACAAATTAAGTGTCTGTATGAGCCAGAAAAGACTTCGGACACCAAAAAAAGAAAAAAGAAGAAGTTAAAAGACTTTAGAGAAGTTAAAACATAAGGTAAAGGAGAAGTAAGCCATAATGTACCTTTCTCCAGCACATGTCCACCATTTGTCTAATGCGCCCTACAGGGTTGGCCGTTAACAATCAAATCCCTCATTCATACAATTTTTGTTCTAGTTTTCCATTTCAGTAGCCTTTCTCTCTCTTTGTTAGTCCTTCCCCTCGTTTTCTTTTCCCCTTGGCTACACTGAACCGATTAAATTGCTGAACAGAATCATTATTCTCACATTCAAAGTCTTTCCCTCAGGTAGTTCATGGGGTCATGTGTGCCCCTGGAGAAGTTGTTCCTGATCTAGATAGTGCTCCTGGATTGAACACGAGTGATGCTGCTGCCTTTCTTTTCCACAATGATATTGTTCCTGTTGCTAAAACAAGTACAGACAAGGCTGATTCTGCAGATTACAACGGTTCAACCCAGCTGGAAATTGACTTAGAGGCGCTTCCAAAGAAAAGGGAAGGCTATGACCTCTCTTGGCTATATGTAGAGAGGCAAAAATCTGGTACTAGAAGGGTCCTTGGGAATGGACATGATCTTTCAGCTGCCCCTAAAATTCCTTTGAGAAAGAGAAGAATGCAGCAAAAGGTGAATGTTGAGCCAGATGCAGGTGAGAGCACTGTTGCTCGGGATGAGGAAGCTCCGGTTCCTGGTGATCTTGCCGGGCAAATATCAAAGCTCTCAATAGTGGGGGGAAGGATGAGCAATTTTAACAATGCCGTATCAGAGGTATGATTGTAATTTTTGCAGTATAATTTGCTTATAGTAATCGGAACGATGCTATACTTTTATTATCTTTTCTTAATTATGAAGTCTCCTCCCTTTCTTTCAACTAACATACTGAAGTATATAAAAAAGTTACGATTAAACTGTTCTGATACAGTCATCAAAGAGTACTGGAACTGCTTCTCTTTTTCTTTTTGCTGTGCAGCATATTCTTCCCCCGTCAGTTTGATTTTGACAAGGTCAAATTCCTTTGACTTTGTTCAGGGTTCCGGGTTGCCTGGCAGACGATTAGTGGGTCAGAAAATAAAGGTTTGGTGGCCATTGGACGAGACGTGAGTACTCTAGGACCTTCACTTTGGGATATCACATACTCGTTTGGGTTTAGCATGTTTATTTTTCTGAATCCTCTTATTCTTGCACCTGCTACTGCTGTTGCTTCATGTGATGGTGAGTAGCACTAAGGGTAGTTGTTATCAATTACTTCATATTGCTCATTTTACAGGTGTTTTTATGGTGTTGTTCAATCTTATGACCCGTTTAGGAAGGGGCACAAGGTGAGATGATTTTCACATGATGAAACTTCTTCCACCGTCAATTACCATATGTTCTTATCAGTTCAGTTAGCTTCCTGTATCCATCTGAATGGTGCAGATCGATATGTCTTATGGTTTTCCTGAATTCCCGGCTGATGGGATTTCTTTGAACTAGTCTATCTTGTCCCTTGCGCTGCTAGTCGCTATCTCCTAACGTTGCTCCTACCTGTTGCAATCTGGCAATCGCATCTTCTTTGATATTGAAGTATGTACCACCTGATTGGGGACTGTAGGTCTTGTACGATGACGGGTACATAGAAACGTTAAACCTTGAGAAGGAACGGTGGGAGTAAATCAAGGATGATTTGCTAGCTGAAGTAAGTGTTCAGTTGAATTCGTTTTCTCTATGTTTCCTCCCAAGTTTAAAACTTAAAACTAATTGCCATGTAATGTCCTTTTTGGGTGTTTTATAGCACCGACAGGAGACCGATCATCCGAAACCTGAACTTTCACCCGTCATGTAAGTCTTGCCTTTCATTCAACACCTTTGCCTGCATTCACTTCTTGTTTTGCATGGAGATGTCACCTATTTTGTTTGGTTCTGATTTCCATCAGGTTGGTACACAAAAAGGGCAGTGGCAAGAAGTTAGTCACTGAGGAAATTATCGATCAAACAGAACGTTGAAAGGTCTGATCTGGATGATGTATATTTTCTGTTTTTCGCTTCACTTGACTGGAGGCTTGTTTCCGATGCTTTCATTCTAGCACTGAAGCATCCTCCAGATTCCCAGAAGTTGAAGTTTCACAGCTTGGGAACTAAAATGGGGGCAGAGACAGAGTCCAGTGACGATGAGAGCACTGAAGATAATGTATATGAGATCGAGTTCCGGTCGAAGGATGTTCAGCTAGAATTTCCTAGCTCAAGTACGTTGGATGATTCAACTCTGGAAGCCAGCCAGCCTAAATATGTAAGGGCGAAAAATCGAAGGATGTCCGACAACAAAGCACATCCGATGATTCCACTCCAGAAGCTAGCCCGCCTAGACCTTGGGGACAGTGGCGGAGTTGATTTCAACGTCACTACCTTGAAAGTCGAGGGTGCAGAGCATGGAAAACAGATATGGTTTTGGTAAAATAATAGAAGTATTAAACCTTAAGAAGGCATGAATATGCAAGAGCTTAGAATTAGGCCCCTGTAAAAAGATACAGAGGTTGAAGAAGTTCCTGATGTCCAGGTGCTTTAAGTTATCAGCCCTTGTATAGGCCTAGAATTTCTTTTTCTTGCTTTTGTAATTGGGTGTTGATTATAGTCCCCGGCAACAAGATAGAAACGCAAGCTTGTAACGAGCTAATACGGCTCATAATTCATTTTGGATAAATTGGAATCTATGTTCTTTTATTGGTCATAAAATAGGAAGTGCGAGTCAACTCATCCAGTCGTTACTCTCATCTTTTCCCCTCCATAGTCGGGGTTGTGCATCATGGGATGATCCCTGGTAATATAGCCACTAGCCAGGGGCTTCGAGAATAATGAGGGCCTTCCCTGAAAAATAATTATATGAAAATGTACTATCTAACTTATGTCTGCATTGATAATGTAAATTCAACTTTCCTCGCTTTCTAGAGTTACGACTTCACTTGTCATTAAAGCGTTGATGTCGAACAACACTACTTTATACCAAGCTCGTGGGCTGGAATCTTACTTGTATATCATGTGCAAGTAACAGACAAAGCGCAGATGGTTAGCCCCTCTAAAACATAATAAGAAAATAAAAGAGAGAAATTTTTTTTCAAATGTGGCGGGCAAATGCACTTTTAATCAATGCAGCCGAAGTTAGAGCAGGTGAGGAAAACATAAATATTCTTATCCTGAACATAAAATACTGAAACGAAACATGTTAGAATTAGATTGAGAACGAAACAGATATATATAAAATTAGCAATTTTTGCAATTTCCCGCTCTCGATATAAACAGGATCCACTAGCCACGGCGACTCAGCAGGTAATATATATTGAAGTCAACATGGCAACTACAAGACACGGAGTATGAGAAAGAGTTGGTACAAACCACTTGCTATGTTATTTTCCATCAAATTATTTTTCTTCAAGAAAAGAATGTTGACTCTGAACAAATAGCAATTCGAACTTCCAACATACCACCATCACCAAACTGAGTCTCTAAAATTAAACCTTGTGCTATCAAAAAGCCTTAAAATTAGAATTGAGAGCCAAGAGACAACACAACGAATCATCTCTCTTTGTTTTTCACTCCTTCCCCTTTTTCACCTGAAAGTGATGAGCAAATATATATGAATCGAGGTCCGAGGGACTGTCGATACAAGCAAAAGTGGGTTAATATATAAACATTACTCTAAAGTAAATCATTTCACAGTAATTTTCTGGGTTAAATTTTTGGTTCCCACTTTTACCACATCTTCTTATTCGGGCCCCAAGACAAAATCTCCATTTTAATTGGGCAAGATCTCCTCTGGGCTGTGTTGTGTTACGATCCAAACTGGCCCAACTGCCAAAAATACTAAAAACTTCAAGACTCTCTCTCTCTCACTCTCTCTCGCTGCACTCCACAGTCCCCTGCTCTTGCATGAACTCGTGGAGTCTCCGAAAAGAGGAAGACGATGGCCAAAAGAAGAAGAGAAAAGAGGAAGATGGTATCAGTCGACTGCCTCGTTCCTCTCTCTATTCCCAGGTTCGTGTTCTTCTAATGATGGTTGCGAATCCTTTTTCTTTCTTCTCTGTCTGTCGATTGGCATTGCAGCTTAGTCTCATCGGTGTCGGGTACTTGGGTGTTTTCTTAGCTCCTTTTTCTACCAAAAAAAAAGAATTCATCTTAAAACTTACCTCTATTGCGCTTAAATTTTGCTTCAGCATGTACGTGTGCAAGCTTAAGTTGATTCTGTCGTTTTCCTATTGAGTTCGATGAAGTTTTCTCTTTTCGTTTTCGCTTCTGCATAACTCGTCAATGGAAGCTTCGTCGATTGCAGACCATCAACATTTGTTCTTTTTTATTTCTCCTCTAAGCGAAAGAACTACACCCATATAGGACTATCGTGATATGAGTAATCATAATGGCATATGTCTCCTTTGTGTGTTGATGTTTTGCTTCTCCAAGTTAAAAGTCAGTCCTTCCTCTGTGGGCTATATTTCCATATGATTATTCCTGAGAATTACGAAATCCCTTCTCACAATAATGTGGATTATGGTTTTCCCCAAATGGTTTGAGGAAAAAGCTGATATGAATCTGCAGCTTGGCTAATTTAATAGTATCTTACACCGACCTCTAACAGGCAAACTTTTGGGTTGAAGAGGAGACCAGAAAAACGTCTATCCAAACTTTCTAAAGAACCGAAATCTATTGCATTTTCAGATGTGAATTATAACAAAAACTTGAAAAACTGGGCGTTTGTCAATATAAACATGTAAACCAATGATTTTGTGGAGTTAGTAGTAATCAATGCCATGGGACTTCACCCGAAGAGCAACAGTAAAGCACAGAGCTTTAAATTGAAACTTTTGCAGCTGAGATATCTCTGCTTGTAGTTCCAGTTGAACTTGCTTTTTTCCTCCTGCAAGCATGGCATTTTTTTCAAAAATGGTGTTACACTATTCTTAGGACCTCTCTTTTTTTGGTCAAAATTTAGCAGAAGCCATAAAAATGGATTGTCTAGTCAACTTTAATAAGGGTTGATCGTGAATACACAATATTTGCAAATTGTTTGCTACATTAGCTACCTCCAGCACCTTGATATAGGTAGCCATATCTTTTGAAGTTTACTAATTAACAACGAGGCTTGAGGCTTGTGTAAAATGGCAATTTGGATATATTGCTGTGTCCAAACTTTTCACTCGGATTGCATCATTCTTCAATTTTTTTCCTACTACTCTTTATTCTCTTATTACATGTTCATGCTCCATTTTGGATGACTTCTAGCTATTATGGCAAAAAAGTTTTTCCTTCGTCTCCAGTAACATTCTTTTCTGTAAAAGGGCCTTGCAAATATCCCTCTGATTTCTTCTGAATTTTAGATTCTGCAAGCCAATCGAAACCCAAAAGCCAAACTTTGGAAAGAGCCAACACCAGATAAATAGGAAGAAAGCTGCTCCTCTTATTTGAGCCTCATGCTTTGGCTTCTGCGCGACACAAATTTCTATATATGGTCAATGAAAACAAAATATAATACTTATGCTACCACCTGGCTAACTGTAATTCTTCCTTCCCGCCCCTAGCACCATTGGTCCGTGCTAGTAAGATGTGTCCACTAGAATTGCCAAGTTCTCCATTATGTGGCTTTCCCTTTGTACCACTGCATCACCACTCCTATGCACCGATATTCTTAATGATGATTTTGACGTGACAAACCCGTTGATGTATAGTTTTGAGGTCATGAGGTTTAAACCTGTGACATTGTGTGGCCATATAAACTTTCCTGCAATTAGGCCAAGTGACTAGCATATGCTTTTGGAACAACTTATTAGTAGTTTGTTCACAAGATGGCCTATTTTCAATACTTTGAGGACAGCCGTTTTTGGATTTCCAACTATACTGTACATATTCATTTTTGCATGCTGTATCTTGCATATGGAATTTCAAATTGAAGATATAGAATTGTAATTGAGTTGAAGGTCCACATGAAAGGTCACAGGTTTTTGTGTTGGGTTTGCATGGAGAGGTCTGTATGTATACATGTATTTATGTATGCGTATGGAAAAATAGAGAATCTAATCTGACTGTGAAATGAGTAACTTCGTTTTCCAGGCCTATGTGAAAAGGATAAGTACTAATTCGAGCTTTTTCCATTTGTAGATATCTAATGATACCTTCTTGATATGCTTACATGGTTTTCATAATTATGTTTTGATAATAATGAGGTTTCATTTTCGAAATGAGTTGTACATCCAAACTGTTCTTCCTCATATAATATTACCATATCATGCGGAGGGAAAAATATTCAGATATCATAATAAAAGGAGAAGTTAGTTTTCCTTTCCACATCAACCAGATAGGGTAAGTTAGAATTCGACCATTGATGAACCTTCCAAGAGTAGATGGTGGATAAAGTTTCTTTGATGCGACTTTCAAATTTGCCATAAACGATGAGATTTTATTCTTGATTGATGGTATATCCACAAACATTTCCTCCTAATACCCTTCTTGCCAACAAAAGCCCTGATTGCCAAATTCTTGCACCCTTGTGAGACTTTTTCACCTTTCAATACTTGCTGACATCTTTCATAAAATAAACAAAAGCTGGAAGAAACTTTATCATGAAAATGTTAATACAAAACGTATAACAAAGAAGATAATCCCCTTCAACAAGTTTAGGCTGCGAGGCAAGTTGAAAATTTTTTGTGCATGTATAATAAGGTGAGCCATCCAAATTTCACTGAAAATCAAGGCTTAAACAGTTTGGACAGACATCATTGTCTAAATTTCATTGAAAATCATCTTAGGTTGTGAGGCAAGTTGAAAAACTTTTTGACCCAACCAATGAGGTTGCTAAAACTAATCTTTCGTAATTATCAATGTTTGGTTTCATGCAGGAATAGAAAGACTAGTCTTGCTGCCAAAATTTGCCGATGAAAAACACTGAAAGGAGGAAGTCTTGTTTTAACAATTGACTACTTTTGTAATTCACAATAAATAACGCTAAATCACATATGATCTATAAACGAGTCACACAACATGCCACATTCACAGCATTACTTATTCACATGAGCATGTCACGTGCGGAGTTAACCAACAAACAATTTTAACCTAGATTTATCTTGAGAAATCACATTGGAGGTGGCGGCGCACTATGGCATTTCATCCCTTATAAATACCCCTATATCCTCACCGTATCACCTCACCCATAGCACCTTCGATAATCTACAAGACTGATCCAGCTTTAGATCTTCATCCTAGCTCTTGTATATGTTTTGTTTGAATTGCATAATTTTGCTGAAGGACTCTGTTGAAGGAAAATCCTTCAGATATAGGAGGAGTACGACAGTTTATTGTCCAAAAGCAAGCAAGAAAGAGTGCAAATATCCGGTTGGAGAAAAATTTGAAGGTGAATATCTTTGTTATCAGCCAAGATACATATCTTTTTTTCATATTTGTTTGGTAAAATGTTACTCCACTTATCACACTGTTCTTTTCGATTTTTCTCTGTTTTGAATGCCCTTGCAGGATTTCTCCTTGTGTTTCACAGATAAGAAGAAACTCTCTATGAGCAGTTACCTACTCTTTTTCGATTTTTCAATTTTTCAATTTGGAAAACGAAATAGCACAGAGAGCTTTTATTTATTAACAATGAGCCATGTATATAAATTGCTATAGATTCCAATGTACATCAAGATCACTCTCAGATCTAATTCTTTTCAGAAACTTAACATGATGTAAGAACCAGTCTCGCAGCTGAGACCACAGTTATCATTTTTCAGGATTTGTAAACCATTTACACGCGTTCTGAGTTCTAACGGAAGTTGGGAACTTGAGGTCATATGCATTTCTAAGCAAGAAAAGAATCTGATCGATTGAGACTATTACTGTCCATGATTCAGTAACTGAGGAAATTTAGGTGACATATAATATGCACCTTAGAATCTTCATAACGTGGCTTAAAATCTAGAGATGAATATGATGAAAGTACAGATCTGAAAATTATACAATTGAATAGTTCATTCCTTTTCTTGTATACGACTTATTAAGGCAAAGTTAGATAATATATGTTTTGTTACAGGAAGGCAATAACAAGTTAAAGTCTGCTTCTCAGGGGTGTAACCAAGTGAAGTTGATGCAATCTGCTGCTTGAACTTAAAACCTGAACAAATAATGTGAGTTTCCTGAAATTTTTTATTTGTCATAACATATATATTGCATTTGTTGTTAGATCAAATAAGTTAGCTATTACCTTGATTTCCTTGTCATTTGAAAAAGTCACGAATCTTAGGACTTTGTGATCAATATTACGCGGAGTTCAAAACTAGCCTAAGAGGTATTCAAAGTTTTTGATGCATATATCTTCAATGAAAGCCTTCATGTTTGTTGTAGTCCATGATGTACAAAACCAAGTAAAGGCCTGTTTGTATTGGATTAAGTAAAAGCAACAAGTAAATTTTGGTTTTTCCTCCGAAACTTGACATTATTTGAATTTTAAAATATTACAAAGAACTTATATGCGAATCTACGTTTCAACATTCTAAGTGTTGTAAAAGTTTCGGGTAAAAAAAATTCGAAGTGTGCTTGTCGCAAAAATTTATTTACCTTGTTCTTTTTTGACAAGCTCGTATGGTTATCATCATATCATATGGATTTTATGATAAAAAATGGAAATAATGTCTGCTTCTGTCTTGGTCGTTAATATATAGAAACCAATATTGAGCAGGTTAATAATTAGGAAAACCAGAAGAATCAAAATCTGGAGTGCAATTTAAGAGTGATTAGGTACAGAATCCAGTGCAAAAGCCAATGGAATGGCAAGTAATGTCCTCCTAAGTCCCCAAGATTTGAAATACCATTTGAAGCTATCATGTTTATTTTTTTGTCATGAAATCGAAGAGCGTAGTCAGAGCCCAACCAAGAAACCAAAATTAACATCTAATTCAGAAACAAGAAATAAGACCAAGTTCATGGCACAGGTGGATACCTGCTGTGTTTCCATTTCTTCCTTTGAATTTTCCAGTTTTGATTTCCCTATAAATTATAGATGAGTTTCAGATTACTCTCAGTGCAAATCTGCAAGAGAATACTAGTACTCGCAGTGCTTGTTTGAGCTTTTTTTGTGTGTGTGGCCACCCAAAGTAAAGAGAGAAAAAATGGCGCCATCATCTTCTTCATGTGAGAGGACTTTGGCCATGCAGCTCAGATTGGTTGGCAATGGCCTCCTCAATGCCCCTTCTTCTGTTGACGAGCTTCTCGCTCTTCTCGATGTATGGTGCCCAATTTTTCCATTCATGCATTTGCATATGATGATCTGGTGTGCTGTATTTCTTTGCCTTACTTCCATTGGGTTTTCTTGTGTATGTTGTGCTCATTGGGATAAAAATGATAGCTAGATGGTGTTTGATAGTTGTTTGGGTCTGTGTAGTATTTGCGCTGAATTCCTCATCAGCATTCTTTGCCTTTGGAACTGATTGTCATTTCTGTTTTGAGTTTTTTCGATCATTCCTCTATATCACATGTAATGTTTCTTCATATGGTTTTGTAGATTAGGTTTTTCCTTCCAAGATTTGAGCTTTGAGCTCATTTAATCGCTTTTTCGGCTGCATATGATATCTCTTGTCAGCTGATGTTATGTATTGAGGCTACATTGTGGTGATCCATATGGTGCATTTTTTGGGGTTATATCTCTTGTCAGCTGATGTTAAAAACAACTGTTTGCTTTGACTTCCATGTTCCACTGTATTTTAGGATGCTGAGGATCTGTTAGCTAACATGGAGCAAGGACTGTCAGACCTTCTTCAAGATTCCCTTCTTCCAGTCATGAAGGCACTAATTGCTGATTCTCTTTTGAAACATTCTGTTGAAGGTGTCAGAGTTTCTGTAGCATACTGCCACACTGAGGTTCTGAGGATAAGTGCGCCTCAAGAACCATTCAATGATGACCAGATGAAGGTGTAATATCTGATATCCTACTTTAAAATGACTATTTTGATGCGGCCAACACTTATTATTCTATGAAAGGCCTGTTGGTATTGAAAGGTTTTCATATCAATTCATTTCATTGACATGCAGGTGATTTTTGAGTTAATTGTGGAGGCATTTTCGAAGTTATCCAAGGCATCCACGCAATATCGTGAAAAGGCCCTCTCCATTCTTGAGACTGTTGCACGGGTCAAAGCATGCCTTCTTATGCTTGACCTTAAATGCGATGCACTAGTAGTCCAAATGTTTCAAAATTTCTGGGCAATCATTAGGTAAAGGTTTTGCCAAATACATTTATTTTTTAACTTATATTCTTCTTTCCTATAATATTTGGACTTGTTTTGAAAGACTGAAAGTTTTTCTATTGATGAGAATAGAGGGGAACTTTTTGTAATTGATTGTGAGCATGAAGAAAATATGAGCAGAATGTTTGTGAAAAGGAAACAGTCCCCAAGTAAGGATTTTGCAGTATATCGTGCATTAAGTAGTGATCCTATTCATCTTGGAGAAAAAGGTGACTATCTAGTGTTAATATCAACATTTATTTGATAGGACACTCTGTCATTGCTCCCATTTGATGGCTTATTGGAATAAAATTGTAGTTCTCGATGTATTTCTATCTTTTCTCCTTTTTCTTGTCTCTGTAGCGTTCACCTTCGATACCCTGTCATTATTTTAATAATCTCTTCTTGGTCAAGGTCCGATCCCGCAGATGAGGTAGCGTGGGCTGTGGAGCAAATCATGACGGACATCCTCGGTGAAAGTGAGGATATCTCCTTGGGGCTTCTCAGTCCTCTTCTTGCTTTTGTTCTAAAAGAAAATAAGGTAATTGTCTTGTTCTTTTTGTCCATATTAGTACGGTTTCTGTTTGTTTTAGTTTCTAATAGGGTGTATACTGTCATTTAGAATGTCGCACCTTCGTGTTGGAAGCTCGGAGAGAGGGTCATTGCCAGGTGTGCAGCTAAGCTTGGACCTGTTCTTCATGGAGCAGTACAATCCAATGGCACCACTGTGGATGATTACTCTCCTGTTGTGGCTTCCATATGTGAAAATGAGCCTACAACTATGAAGAATAATCATGCTAATGGTTCTTCACAACCTGTAGTGCGTCTCTTGATCTTAATAGGATTCTATGCATCCTTTTTATGCTGAATACAATGGTATTGCTTCTGATTTTCCATCCATCCATAAAATAAGTTTCTAGAAGAAATGGACTTCGATGCTGACCTTTTATTGTCTTTTCTGAAAAGCTTTTTCGATTAAGCTGCTAAAATTTTGAAATTTTTTGCTCTGGCTCCTTCATCTCATTGTTGTTCTCTTGGAATGCCGTACAAAAGCCGATTTACAGGGCTTGATTTCTTGGAGTTGTCTTATTTCGTGTGTAGCTTTGCGCATCTCTGTCGTTCATGTGTCACTTCCCTCCGTACTAAACTGATTGGCATAATAGTGACTAGTGAGGTGAACTTGGCTTCAGGTCTCTGGCATGGTTGATGACAATTATATTTGTTGTTACATTAATTGGACTATTTTGATTTTGAGGTGCTGCTATGACATTTTAAGTGGCGGTATGAGCCAGAAAGACTTTGGGAAATCAATAGAGAAGTATTCCGTAACATACCTTTCTCCAGCACATGTCCACCATTTGTCTGATGTGCCCTACAGGGTTTGGCTGTTAACAATCAAATCCCTCATTTAATACAATGTTGTTCTAGTTTTCCATTCCAGTAGGCTTTCTCTCTATCTGTTAGTCCTTTCCTTTGTTTTCTTTTACCCTTGGCTCAACTGAACCTATTAAATTGCTGAACAGAATCATTATTCTCAAATTCGAAGTCTTTCTATCAGGTGGCTCATGGGGTCGTTTGTTCCCCTGGAGAAGTTGTTCCTGATCTGGATACTGCTCCTGGATCGAACACGAGTGATGCTGCTGCCCTTCTTTTCCTCAATAATATTGTTCCTGGGGCTAAAACAAGTACAGACAAGGCTGATTCAGCAAAATCCAAGGGTTCAGCCATGCCGGAAATTGACTTAGAGGCGCTTCCAAAGAAAAGGGAACGGAAACCAAACAAGTTGATGGACCCTGATGAAGGCTACGATCCCTCTTCCCTCTATTTAGAGAGACAAAAATCTGGTCGTAGAGGGGTCCTTGCGAATGGACATGATCTTTCAGCTGCCCCTGAAATTCCTTCAAGCAAGAGAAGAATGCAGCAAAAGGTGAATGCTGAGCCAGATGCAGGTGAGAGAACCGTTGCTCGGGATGAGGAAGCTCTGGTCCCTGGTGATCTTGCAGGGAAAAAATCAAAGCTTTTGATAGTTGGGGGAAGGATGAGCAATTCTAACAATGCCGTATCAGAGGTTAGCGTAATTTTTGCAATATAATCTGCTTATATTAATTGGTACAATGCTGTACTTTTATTATCTTTTCTTAATTATGAAGTCTTCCTTTCTTTCAATTAACATACTGAAGTATATCAACAAGTTTCCATTGAACTTTTCTTATACGGTCATCAGACAGTACTGGAAATGCTTCTCTTTTTCCTTTTGCTGTCCAGCATCTTCTTCCCCCGTCAGTTTGATTTTGACAAGCTCAATTTCCTTTTGACTTTATTTAGGGGTCTGGGTTGCCTGGCAGACGATTAGTGGGTCAGAAAATAAAGGTTTGGTGGCCATTGGACGAGATGTGAGTACTCTAGGACCTTCACTTTGGGATATTACATATTTGTTTAGGTTTAGCATGTTTATTTCTTTTTTAAACCTCTTACTCTTGCACGTGCCACTTTTGTTGCTTCATGTGATGGTGAGTAGCACTAAGGGTAGTTGTTATCAATTACTTCATATTGCTTATTTTACAGGTTTTATAATGGTGTCGTTCAATCTTATGACCCGTTTAGGAAGAGGCACAAGGTGAGATGAACTTCATATAATGAAATTTCTTCCATTGTCAATTACCATATGTTCTTCAGTTCAGTTAGCTTCCTGGATGCATATGAATGGTGCAGATCGATATGTCCTGTGGTTATCCTGAATTCCCGTCTGATGGGATTTCTCTAAAAGAAGACATTTGCTGAACTACTTGTCCCTTGCGCTGCTAGTCGCTATCTCCTAACTTTGCTCCTACCCATTGCGATCTGGCAATCGCATTTTCTTTGATATTGAAGTATGTATCACCTGATTGTGGACTGTAGGTCTGGTACGATGACGGGGACTAGAAACGTTAAACCTTGAGAAGGAACGGTGGGAGTTAATCAAGGATGATTTGCTAGCTGAAGTAAGTGTTCAGTTTCGTTTTGTCTATCTTTCCTCACAAGTTTGAAACTTAGAACTAACTGCCATGTAATGTCCTTTTGTGTATTTTATAGCACCAGCAGGAGGCTGATCATCCCAAACCCTACCCTTCACCCGTCATGTAAGTTTTACCTTTCATTCAATATCTTTGCCTGCATTCACTTCTTGTTTTGCATGGTGATGTCACCTATTTTGTTTGGTTCTGATTTCCATCAGGTTGGGATACAAAAAGGGCACCAGCAAGAAGTTAGAGTCACCGAGGAAATTATCTATCAAACAGAACGATGAAAGGTCTGATCTGGATGATGTATATTTCCTGTTGTTCGCTTCACTTGACCGGAGGCTTATTTCCAACGCTTTCATTCTAGGGCTGAAGCACCCTCCAGATTCCCTGAAGTTGAAGTTTCAAAGTTTGGGAACCAAAACGGCGGCAGAGACGAGTCCAGTGACGATGAGAGCACTGAAGATAATGTATATGAGATTAAGTTCCGGTCAAAGGATGTTCAGCCAGAATCTCCTAGCTCAAGCACGTCAGATGATTCAACTCCAGAAGCCAGCCCGCCTAAATATATCAGGGCAAAATCAAAGGATGTCCAACAACAAAGCACATCTGATGATTCAACTACAGAAGCTAGCCTGCCTAGACCTTGGGGACAGTTGCGGAGTCGAAATCAGCGTCACTAACTCGAAAGTCAATAGTGCAGAGCGTGGAAAACAGATATAGTTTTGGTAAAATAATGGAAGTAATAAACCTTAAGAAGGCATGAATATGCAAGAGTTTACAATTAGGCCCCTGTACAAAGATACAGAGGTTGAAGAAGTTCCAGATGTCCAGGTGCTTTTAGTTATCAGCCCTTGTATAGGCCTAGATTTTTTTTCTTTTGCTTTTGTATATGGGTGTTGATTATAGTCCTTAGCAACAAGATAGAAACGCAAGCTTGTAATGAGCTATGGCTCATATTAGACCTGTCAATATGGGTCTTAAACTCATTTATTAACTCAAGATTGTTTAAATGGGTCATTATGTACGTATGTATATATGCATATGGAAAAATAGAGAATTTAATCTGACTGTGAAATGAGTAACTTCGTTTTCCATGCCTATGCAAAAAGGATAAGTATTAATTCGAGCTTTTTCCAGTTGTAGATATTTGATAATACCTTCTTGATATGCTTATGTTGTTTTCTCAATTTTGTTTTGATAATAATGAAGTTTCATTTTAAAATGAGTTGTACATCCAAACTGGTCTTCTTCATATTATATTACCATATCATGCGAAGGGAAAAGCATCCAGATTTCATAATAAAATGAGAAGGTATTTTTCCTTTTCACACCTACCAGATAAGGTAAGTTAGAAGTCAACCATTGACGAACCTTCCAAGAGTAGACGGTGCATAATTTTTCTTTAATGCGGCTTTCAAATTTATTATAAACGATGAAATTTTATTCTTAATAGGTAGTATATCAACAATCATTTCCTCCCAATACCCTTCTTGCCAACAAAAGATCGGCTCGCCAAAATCTTGCACCCCTGTGACCTTTCGATACTTGCTGACATCCTTCATAAATTAGACAAAAAGCTGGAGCAAAATTTATCACAAAAATGTTCATACAACATGTATTATGAAGAAGATAATCCCCTTCAACAAGTTCGGGCTGCGAGGGAAGTCGAGAAATTTACGGCATGCATAATAAGGCGAGTCATCCAGATTCCACAGAAATTCAATATTTACTATAAGGCTTAAACAGTTTGGACAAGCATCGTGGTCTAAATCTCATTGAAAATCATCTTAGGTTGTGAGGCAAGTTTAAAAACTTTTTGACCCAACCAATGAAGGTGCTAAGGCTAATCTTCCATAACATCGAATAAAATCGTCATCAACATTTGGTATGATCTAGGAATAGAAAGACTAGTCTTGTTTTTACAACTGGCTAGTTTTGTAATTCACCAATCATCTTGGATAATGAGCTTCATAGCCTCTCCAATTACCCCGCCATGCTATGCTTTCTCCTCGACTTTCAAAACCCATCCTCGTTCCTGCTGTTCCTTTCTTTCTCTTGATGCAACTGATATATATATTTTTGTTATGCATGTTTTTTTTTACCCGAAAAAAGCAATAGCTAATGTGGCCTAGTGTCATTTGGTATTAGTTGCTAAAATAACAGCTTCTCATGGTATTGCTAATTGAACTTTAGAGGAGCTATCAAATATGATTTATAAACGAGTCACCGGACATGCCACTCTGCAGCAGTAATTATTGGCATGAGCATGTCACGTGCGGAGCTAACCAACAAACAATTTTAATCTAGATTTATCTTGAGAAACCACATTGAGGGTGAATCCATTTGTCAACATATTTGTTTCAGGCCATGTGTCCACAGTTCGGAAAAGCTATAAAAAAAAAAAAAGTACATATTTGTTTCCCGCCAAAATTTAAGACATTTTCTGAATTTTAAAATATTACGAAGAACTTATAGGTGAATCCATGTGTCAACATTCGAATGTTGTAAAAGTTTCAAGCGCATCAGGTTAATTTTTTTTTTTTCAAAGTGTGTTTGTTGCACAATTTAGATTAAGCAAAAAGCAAAAAGTAGAAGTCTATCTCCGTGTTCCCTAAATAAGACAATCCAAATACGGAAGAATGGCAAAAATTGACGTAAAGAGAACGTTTCTCCTTATGAGTGGCTCAGAAACTCTAAATACATCCCTAACCTTCACCAAGTTTATTGGTTTTTGCTAGTATTACAATGGTTTATGTGAAATCCAGTTAATGTTATTACAGAAATCAGTCCCCCGCAGGAAATGGAATGTGAATTGTAATTGCATATATGTCTTTTGGTAATAATAAATTTTTAAGCTGTTTTAAAAAAGGGACCAAGGATATACACAAATAAAGCTTATTTTGGTAGGTTGGTTATGTAATTCTGCGATGAGTCATAGCCCTTGCATTAAACTTGTCCTGTCAAAATGCATCTGGATAAGAAAAACCTAGGAACTTTAATGCCTTTCTTATTTTTCCCTTACCAAATTCGTCTCCCCCTACAAAACAAGAAAATATAATCTATTTATAATTCATTCATCACACAAACCAAAGTGTAACACTTGCGCCTATTCGTGTTTGGCAAATTATATCAAGCCAAAAAAGTGTTGCTTGCCAATGTTCAAATATTATACATGCATATGTGTATATCACTGTGATTTTTAACAAATGTTTCTGGAAAATATAATCAAAGAATAAGGTAAATATTTCATTTGCAGTTGCATAACAATCTTTTAAAACATAAATTTATTGTTTGCATGTATAAGTCTTTATATTGATGATATAATATGTGTTGTTCTTTTTTTGACAAGCTCATTTTTTTTTTTATGATCATATCATATGCATGTTATGATAAAATATGGAAATAATGTCTTCTTCTGTCTCATTTGGAAATATATCAAAACCAATACAGAGAAGGTGAGAAGGTTAATAATGACAAGCTCATTTTTTTTTATGATCGTATCATATGCATGTTATGGTAAAATGTGGAAATAATGTCTTCTTCTGTCTCATTCGGAAATATATCAAAACCAATACAGAGAAGGTTAATAATTAGGAAAACCAGAAAAATCCAAATCTGGAGTGCAATTAAAGAGTGATTAAATACAGAATTCAGCAAAAAAAGCAACGGAAGATTTGAAATACCATTTGAAGCCACAGTGTTTATTTTATGTCTAGAAAGCAAAGAGCACAGAGGGAGAGCCCAACCAAGAAACCAAAATTGAGAGCTAATCCAGAACCCAAGAAATATGAACAAGTTCATAGCATAGGTGGAAACTTATTGTGTTTCCATTTCTTCCTTTGAATTGCCCAGTTTTGAATTTACTACAAATTATAGATGAGTTTCAGATTACTCTCTGTGCAAATCTGCAAGAGCATACTAGTACTCTGTGCTTGTTTGAGCTTTTCAGTGTGTGTGGCCACCCAAAGTAAATTGAGAAAAAATGACGTTATCTTCTTCTTCATTTGAGAGGACTTTGGCAGGGCAGCTCATATTGGTTGGCAATGAACTCCTCAATGCCCCTTCTTCTGTTGACGAGCTTCTCGCTCTTCTCAATGTATTGTGTCCAATTTGCCCATTCATGCATTTGCATATGATGATGTGGTGTGCTGTGTGTATTTGCCTTACTTGCATTGGGTTTACTTGTGTATGCTGTGCTCATTGGGATAAGATGATAACTTGATGGTGTTTGATGATTGTTTGGTGCTGTGCAGTATCTGAGCCGAATTACTCAGCAGAGTTCTTTGCCTTTGTAACTAGTTCTCATTTCTGTTCTGTATTTTTTTCCACCATTCGTCTTATTACATGTACTGTTTCTCTTATGGTTTTGTAGATTATGTCCTTTTACTTACAAGATTTCAGCTTTAAACTCATTTGATCGCCTTTTTGGCTACATATGATCTCTCTTGTCAGCTGATGTTAAGTATTCAGGCCACATTGTGGTGATCCATATGATGCATTTTTTTGGGGGGTGAAATATGTTAACTTTGTACTTCTAGTGACTCATTTGTTAATTCCTATGTGTCAAATGCCCCGTTGCTGCTTGCTGGTTCTTGACTCTTGCTAAACGCTGGCAATTGGAACACGTCAAGAACCGTCAGGAAATAATCGAGGCAGATATCCTAATTTATCTGGTAGATAGATTTTATTTGGGGGCCTGATTCAGATAATATCTACCTTTAACTTTAGGGTTCGTATGTTGACTTTCAAACACTGTTCTGAATGATAAAATATCAGATATTGTGTTTTTAATTATTTATTTGTTATTGGTTGTGGAGGCAACTGTTTGCTTTATTAAATTGCTCTTCGTCGTTAATGTTTCTTTAGCATTTGCTTCTTTGCATGATTAATGATAGTTTGTGCCACCATGAGCTTTAAAAGTCTAATTTCTACTTATGTTTTTCCTTCCCCCCGCACACTTTTTATCTGTTCAATGACATCACCTACCACCTCTTTACTGTTTTCAATGAGTTTGCCTTCTCTTCTCGTGATTTTGGAAGCGTTTCTCTTATCATCTAATGTTGTTGCTGTATTCATAAAAACAACTGTTTGCTTTGCCTTACATCTTCCACTGAATTTCAGGATGCTGAGGATCTGTTAGCTAACATGGAGCAAGGACTATCAGACCCTCTCCAAGATTCCCTTCTTCCAGTCATGAAGGCACTAATTGCTGATTCTCTTTTGAAACATTCTGTTGAGGGTGTCAGAGTTTCTGTAACATGTTGCCTCAGTGAGATTATGAGGATAAGTGCACCTCAAGAACCGTTCAATGATGACCAGATGAAGGTGTAATATTATCCTACTTTAAAATGGCTATTTTAACGCGGCCAACACTTTTCATTCTAGAAAAAATTAGCCCGCCGGTATCAAATGGTTTTCATATCGTTTCATTTCATTGATGTGCAGGTGATTTTTGAGCTAATTGTGGAGGCAATTTCAAAGTTATCTCAGGCATCCACGCAATATTATGAACAGGCCCTCTCCATACTTGAGACTGTTGCACGGGTCAAAGCATGCCTTCTTATGCTTGACCTTAACTGCGATGCACTGGTTGTCCAGATGTTTCAAAATTTCTGGGCAATCATTAGGTAGAAGGCTTACCAGATTCATTTTATTTTCTAGCTTATATTCTTCTTTCGGTATAATTGGACTTGTTTTAAAAGACTGAGAGCTCTTTATTGATGAGAACAGAGAAAAACTTTTTGTAATTGATTGATAATTCTAGAGGACAACATTGCTCTTTTGAGTCCTACAAGTTTGCTGTAGAAATTTGGCTTGTCTTTTTTTCTGGTAACCTTTCTTTTGACTCAAATATGATAGGCCTGATACTGTGAATTTCGCTGATTACATTCACCAGAGCCAATCTACAAGGTAGTTTGCCTTTATTGGTTGGAAAAATCTGGTTAACCAATTCACATGGTTTTCCTCAATACTAGGACCTTCTGTCAGGCAATATAGGCATACATTCTCCTGCTAAACTCAATTAAGAGGGGTCTGTGCTAAGCATTTGGCCTTAAGCTGATTATCATGACAAAAAAATCCTTTGTAAATGACTTTGTGGCAGCTGGGTTATCCTGAAATAAAAATATTGAAGTGCAAGAAATAGTAGTAACAAAGTCTTACCCTTTCATTGAAAGATTAATGTCACCTTTCACTAGTGTGAAACGGGGCAATGTCTATGATTTCTACATGACACTTTTTGTCATCTTTGGCAAGACAAGTATATGCCTTAACTGGTATGATTAAGTGAGCATGAAGAAAATACGAGTAGAATGTCTTTGGAAAGGAAGCAGTCCCCGAGTAAGGATTTTGTAGTATATTGTGCATTAAGTAGGGAGCCTATTCATCTTGGAGAAAATGGTGACTTTTCAGTGTTAATGTCGACACTTCTTTGAGAGGACACTCTGAATGCTCCCATTTAATTGCTTATTTTAACAAAAAAATTTGTAGTTCTTGACGTATTTATATCTTTTCTCCTTTTCTGGTCTCTGTTGTGTTCACCTTTGATACCTTGTCATTTTTTATGATCTCTTCTTGGTCAAGGTCAGATCCCGCAGATGATGTATTGTGGGCTGTGGAGCAAATCATGACAGACACCCTCAGTGAAAGTGAGGATATCTCCTTGGGGCTTCTCAATCCTCTTCTTGCTAGTGTTCTAAAAGAAAATAAGGTGATTTATCTTGTTCGTTTTTGCCATTTCAGTGAAGTTTCTGTTTGCTTTAGTTTTTAATAGGGTGTGTACTGTCATTCAGAATGTTGCACCTTCGTGTTGGAAGCTCGGAGAGAGGGTCATCACCAGGTGTGCAGCTAAGCTTGGACCTGTTATTCATGGAGCAATGCAATCCAATGGCACCACTGTGGATGATTACTCTCCAGTTGTGGCTTCTATATGTGAAAATGGACCTACAGCTATGGAGAATAATCATGCTAATGGTTCCTCACAACCAGTGGTGCGTCTCTTGATTTTTATAGGTCCCTATCCTTTCTCTTTATGCTGAACACAATGGTATTGCTTCTGATTTGCCATGGAATTAGTTTCTAGATGAAAATGGACTTCAACGCTGACCTTTTTATTGTCTTTTCCAATAAATATTTTTCCATTGCCTATGATAAGCTGCAAAAAAAACTTGAAATTTTTTACTCTGGCTCCTCCATCTCATTGTGGTTCTCTTGGATGGCAGACATACGATGCTTTGCCATACCAAAGCTGATTTACAGGGCTTGATTTATTGGAATTGTCTTATTTCATGTCTATATTTGCGCATCTTTCTGCTGTTCATCTATCACTCTCCTCCGTTCTAGACTGATTGGCATAATAGTGTGTTGAAAATTTTGAATATGTGTGCGGAAGCATGGTGTTGATATCGATGATATTTTGTGGTTAGTAATGTGCAAGTGTGTATGTGTAGGATATAGTTGGTATAGAGGATTGAACAAGGGAACAAGTTACATAGTTTCAAGGGATATAGGCAATGAGATAAAAAAAGATAGTTTCTTTAGTTTATAGAAATGGTTTTACAATAGTTGGAGGAGGTATTGGTGGAGGAGTACAAGACTATGGAGTGAATCCTCAACTCCTCACACGCACTTAAATGAGCATTAAGCCTATTTATAGGCTTATGCTTTCCATGTACAACTTTCTAGAATTATCTAGGATTTTTCTACACAAATGTTAGAGGACTCTAGACATTTCCTTCTCTAGAAATTTCCTTGTGGCCAATGCACTAGATTTTTTATAGGAACTTTCTTGACTTTTCTAGCTAAAGTCTATCTTGAAGATTCTAGAAAATGGATCACAATTTCCAACATAGTGCATAGTGAGGTGAACCTTGCTTCAGGTCTCTGGCACGGTTGATGCCAATTATATTGTTGTTACATTAATTGGACTGTTTCGATTTTGAGACGCTGCTATGTCATATTAAGTGGCTGTAGGAGCCAGAAAAGACTTTGGACCAAAAAAATAAAGAAGGTAAAATAGAGGAGTATGCCACCTTTTCCCAGCACATTTCAACCATTTGTCTAACCCGCCCTCCAGGGGTTTGGCTGCTAACAATTAAATTTGATACAATTTTCTTTCTAGTTTCCCATTCCAGTAGGCTTTCTCTCTATCTGTTACTGTTAGTCCTTCCTCTTGTTTTCTTTTCCCCTTGGCTGAACTAAACCTATTAAATTGTTGAACAGAAGCATTATTCTAACATTCGAAGTCTTTCCTTCAGGAGGCTCATGGGGTCGTGTCTTCCGCTGGAGAAGTTGTTCCTGATCTGGAAAGTGCTCCTGGATCGAACACGAGTGATGCTGCTGCTGCCCTTCCTTTCCCCAATGATATTCTTCCTGTTGCTAAAACTGGTACAGAAGAAGGCTGATTCTGCAGATTCCAAGGGTTCAACCAAGCTGGAACTTGACTGGAGCGTGGCATCCGCAACTTTCGACATTACTTAATAATATTTAGGATATTAAAATAATAAATAATTTTCCCAGATTTTTGGACGATGTTGTGAAATCTCAATTAGGTCACTAATTTTGTAACTTGCGGAATGTTCGAAATATATTTTTAGTGTCCGTGGTTTTTCCAAATGCGACTCCATTAGGGTATAAAATTGCGAGGAGTTATAGTTCCAAGAAATAAATTAACAATACGTATATTTTTACTAACTTTATATGCTTAAATTATATTGAGCGACGGTGAAAAACTTATCTAGTATTTGTTGGCAAGGACCGATACGCTCCGAAATACGTATCGAATAATTTTTAAAGTTGTAATTTACTAAGTTGAGATTTTCTTAACGTTCGATAACTTTTATTGATAATTTTAGTGAGTCCAAAATATTTTTCTAACTTATTAGTGTTTAGAATGGATACTTATTTCCCTGTTTATTTACCGAACTGTAAATTATTCGGTAATTAATCATTACATATTATCAAATATCTTCACCTTTTCACCATAACAAGTCACTTGCCACCCAAATAATAACCGTACACTATTAAATTGTGACATCTTACTTAGTCATCAAATGACATCACGCATGACAATTTAACTTAACCATGGTTTAAAGTGATTATTTAAGGTGAAGATAAGAAAAGAAAACAAATAAAATCATCGCGTTTCCTTTTCTTGAATGAACCAAAACTTCTCCATTTCCACTTCTTCAAGTTCAATTGTTCTTACGTTCCAATCTTTAACAAAGAAAACCAAGTCTTAACTCAACTTTCAACCAAGCCCAAAGATTACCCAATTTGTGTTGTTCCACCAATCAAGTGTGTTCTTTGGTTGGACTCTTTTTTTTTATCAAACTAGTTTTGTTTTGAAAAATAGATAGATAACTTTTATTCTTGTTTATTTTCCTTTCAAGTGATTAAGAGTTTGAGTGGTTCGATTCTTTTACTTGAGGTAAGTAAGAGTCTAGGAATTAAGTTAGATTGATCTACTTGGTACTCTTGATTTTGGTTGGTTGGCGTTTACTCATTTAATTTAAATTTTGATATTAAGTTTAATTGGACTTCAAGACTGGAATGTTGAGCTATGTCGATTTCTTGCCCAAATTGAGATATTCTCTATATGCCTACTAGGTGTTTTATAGAATATCCAAAAGGTTCTATTGCCTCTTGAATGGGAAAAGTGAGAAAATGGCAAAACAATACCATAAAGGGACATTTTAGTATTTGTTTTTTACATGTCTAGGTGTAATATTGTAAATTTGCAGAATTGGGAGGGCTCTTTTAACAGTGATATTTTATGGTTTTAAGTGATAATTAGTGGGCTATTAAGTTAGATTAATTAAAGGAAATCAAATCGGTTCAAAATAATTAGTTTTGAAGTTTTAGGGGCAAGTTTGTATATTCATCAAGTTAGGGGACGAATATGCAAAAACTGGAATTTTTGGGGGCTATTCAAAGCATTAGGAAACCGCATGATAATGGTAGTTAAGTTATCTTTAAAAAATAATTGGATTTAGAAGTGGGCATGTCTTTAGCGTAAAATAAAATATTCATATGTTGTAGATGACAAATGAATGGTCTTCGGTAATTAATTTGATTAATATGACTTGATCAAGGTGAAGATTGGAAGTTAGGGGTAAAAATTGTGTAATGAGAAACTCTACTGGAGCAATTATGTAATTCTGAAAATCTGGGATAGTAGGGAATTAGTTTTATGATTGGAAAGCAATGAAGCTAGACCTCCTAGACCTTGGTGGCCGAAGTGAAGCTTTGTCGTAATCAACTTGGGAATTGGAAGCCGCATCGGAAGCAAAATAGCTTAATGTATCGGTAGAATTACCAGAAGTAATGCGCAAGATGTCATGAGCTTGGTTCCTTGCACAAAGTGTAAAGGTCTTTCTAGGCGCAAGAACTAGTAGAATTTTGGCCATTGCATAGGCATCGGTGATTTTTCATTGCTCCTGTAAATTTCCGCAATGATGGGAATGCAAGTAATTGTCAAGCTTGTAGCGAGGGATGGCTTCATTTCATTTGGTCTCCAAATGGAATTTGTATTTGTTCATTCTTCGTAGTACTTTGAGAAATTGCCTTCACTTCATAGGGTCAGCTGGATTCTGTCCCTATATAATTACGGGGTTCGTTCATCCTATGGGCTGTGTGTTACGGTCCAAATTGGCCCAACTACTATAAATACTAAAAACTTCAAGACTCTCTCTCTCTCTCTCTCTCTCTCTCTCTCTCTCCACTCCACAGTCCCAGTCCCCTGCTCTTGCATGAACTAGTGGAGTCTCAGAGCAGAGGAGGACGATGGCCGAAAGAAGAAGAGAAAAGAGGAAGATGGTCCCAGTCGACTGCTTTGTTCCTCACTCCCTATCCCCAGGTTCGTAGTTTTCTAATGATGGTTGCGAATCCTTTCTCTTTTTTCTGTCTGCTGTCGATTGGCATTGCAACTTAGTTTCATCAGTGTCGGCCACTTTGGTGTTTTCTTAGCTCCCTTTTTTCTTTCTAAGAGAAAAGAACAAAACATTAATCGTTTTATGGTTCGAAACGAAAACATAACTCTATTCTGCTTAAAGTTTGCTGACTTTATGTTATTTGCAGATCAAATCTGGTATCTGTTACTTATTATTGACAAAGACAAGCTGGCAAACTTTTCTTTCCAGTATATGGCTTCAACATGTACGTGTGCAAGCTTACGTTGATTCTGTCCTTTTCCTATTAAGTTTGATGAAGTTTTCTCTTTACGATTTCGTGTCTGGATAACTCGTCAATGGAAGCTTCGTCGATGATCTGAGTAGTCATAATTGCATATGTCTCCTTTACGGATTGATGTTTTGCTTCTCAAAATTAAAAGTCAGTCCTTCCTCTCTGGGCTATTGCATATGACTTTTTCTTAGAATCAGGAAATCCCTTCTCACAATAGTATGGATTATGGCTTTTCTCAAATGATTTGAGGCAAAGTTGATATAAATCTGTAGCTTGGCTAGTTTAATAGTATCCACTCTTCTTACACCGACCTACTATGGATAAATTTTTGGGTTGACGCGGAGACCAAAAAAGGTCTATCCAAACTTTCTAGTGAACTGAAATCTATTGAATTTTCAGATGTGAGTTTCAACAATGTCGATATCAACATGTAAACCAATGATTTCAGAGTTAGTAGTAATCAAAGCCATGGGTCTTAACCTGAGGAGCAACAGTAAAGCACATATTTTTAGCTTGAAACTTTTGCAGGTGAGACATCTCTACTTATAGTTCCTGTTGAACTTGCTTTTTCTCTCCTACAAGAATGGCATTTATTCAGATACATTGTTCATCTATTTTAACTGTCTTAAGATCTCTTTTTTTGGGTCACAATTTAGCAGAAGCCTTAAATAGTGGGATTTTACTGAACTTTAATAGGGGTTGATCGTCAATACACAATATTTGGAAATTGTTTGCTACACCAGCTACCTCCATCGCCTTGATATAGGTGGTCATATCTTTTGGATTTTACCAATTAATGGTGAGGCTTGAGGCTTGTGTAAATTGACGGTTTGGATATATTGTAGTGTTGGATCATTTCACCCAGATTACATCATTCTTCAATTTTTTGCCGACTACTCTTTGTTTTCTTATTATATTTTGAATATTCATGCTCCTTTTTGGATGTCTTCTAGCTATTATGGGAAAAAAGTTTTTTTCTTGGTGTCCAGTAACATTCTTTTCTGTATAAGAACCTTGCATATATCCCTCTGACTTCTTCTGAATTTTAGATTTTGCAAGCCAATCCAAACCCAAAAGCCAAACTCTGGAAAGAGCCAACACCAGATAAATAGGAAGAAAGATGCTCCTCTAATTTGGGCCTCCTGCCTTGGCTTCTACATAGCACAAATTTCTACAAAATGGTCAAACTTTTGTAAAACATTAATTTATCACGTTATATATGATCTGCAGTTCTATATTCTTGGAGAAATAATTCATACAAAAAACAGTTTTGGGAATTAGAACATCTGGTCTGTCTAAATAGATCTCATACTATTTGGGTTATGACATCTGTGGGGATGAGAGGAGACATTTTGTCGTACGTCATAAAAATACTTTATACGGAGTACAAAGGGGAAAGGTACGATTATGTGAAATAAGAAGAAAAAAATGGCGAATGAAAACTGGCGCCACTGGTCTGCGCTATAATGCACCAAAATGCGTCCACTAGAATTGCCAAGTCTTCCATTATGTGGCTTTCCCTTTGTACCACTGCATCACCACTCCTATGCACCGATATTCTCCAAAACAATGATTTTGGATGTGACAAACTGCTTCATTTTCAGTTTTGAGGTCATGGGGTTTAAAGCTGTGACCTTGTGTGGCCATGGCAACATCCCTGCAATTAGGCCAGGTGCCTAGGACATGGTTTTGGAACCACTATTCGTATTAGTAATTTGTTCACAATATTGCCCATTTTTAATACTATGAAGACACCCTTTTTTGTATTTCCCCACACACACACACACACATTGCTGAATCATGAAGGATATCTGGTATTAGTCCAAATGACTCCCACCAACGGTGAAACCAAACCACATTCTGATTTGGATATTTTCAATTAAGTTAAAATCCTTATTCAGAAAGACTTTATTAGGTTCAAAGTCTTTTTCAAGGATATTTAACTCTGGATCATCGTCAATCATTTGAGATTGGGTTGGTTCGGGAGAATCTGGTTCCAGGTTTTCATGATAAATGGGCTGAGCTATTCCAGTTCTAGTGTCAAGGCCATTCAGATTCGTAAGTGGTGGAGCAGTAGGGTTTAGATTATTAAATCTGTTGGAGCTACCAAGATTACTGGCTGGTATATTGATGACAGGAGGTAGCACTGGGCGAAGATCCACTGATCTTCTGGATGAAGATGCACTGAATGAGGGGTGAGATCTAAGATCAAAAGATCTTCTACTGAATTGGATGGTGACTTTCCCTTCCGGGTGTTGAATAATATGAGTAGGGTCACTGTTTTGAATGGTTGGCTGAGAAATTTGATTCTCAATCTCCCATTGTTCAGGTAAGGTGACTTCATCCCATCTGATAGTCCTTGGGACTATGGTATTTGCTCTAGAAATATCAGTCTGGAGGAGGAGAGTTTCTCCTTTAATACGATGTCTAAAAGCTCTACTTCCAAAGGCTAAAGACATAACTTTATAGTGGACCTTATAGATCAAGGCTAAAGGTATAGAACCTTCGGCTAAATGGTAATTGTGAGTTTTGATCTGGAGAGTCAAGGACTTAAGAATATTTCTATCTTTAAGGGATATGGTAAAATTTGGAGAGCAATCAAAGTGAATAGGACCATTGCAGAGACTAGTCTCTACTGTTCCTAAAACAGATTCTTTATAATCCAAGAGACGTGTATCTCTAAGAACTAAAAGAATGGAAGTATCTAGTCCTTCCTTAATAAGAGGTTTGACTCCAACCTGGATCATACCTATATGAAGATAATTGTATTTGAGATGTTGATTCTTTAAAGAGTCAGGATTCAGTAACTGAAGAGAGGTATAAGATGAAGAAAGAGGAACATCCCTTTCCTCTGTTGCCATTATATAGTCTGAAGATTTAAATAATTTAGGAAATTTGGATTCCTTGTAAATCTGATCATGTTTTATCTTGGGAATTTTCTAGTTTTCAATGGATTTGTTGAAATCTTCAATAGTTATTTCTTCTCGATGAATAGGTCCTTCAACCTGTGACATCTCAGATATAGAACTATTAGAGGATAAATTAGTTCTTCTAAATAAGTTCATCTTTTTCTAAATCTTGTTTGTCTGTGAAGTAGTCCCCGGGCTGTCCCAAGATGCTGACCAACGGACTCACTACCCCAACGGGCTTTACTGCCGGGACCACACCAAGACAAAAGAAGGGATGTCGGAAAGTAGACAGAAAAGAGATCTTGAAAGAAGATTTACTTAATCAGAATTACTTTTCTTCCCCCACTGGCTTTGATACCATAAACGCTTAAGGATCTGAGGGAACTATCCGAAGATAGAATAGTAACTACTGAGATAAGGAGAAGAATGATCAAAGAATGAGAAAGAATCAATCTAAACGGCGTCTCTTATTTTCTCTTATGAGAGTGAATAGTTGCAAACAGCTTGTTAAATTTCTGAGTAGTTCGTTAAGCTCAATGTTTAATTCTGAACAAAACAGGATATAATCTATGCAATTAAATAAAGCGAAGACAAGAGTCAATAATTCAGGAAGAACGCTAAGAAAACGCTGTAAACGAAGATAATAAATAAATTGCAAGGGTAAATATTTGTGTTCCTCAGGATCCATACATAGAACGAATCACCACAAATGACGGTATAACTAGTCGGTAGTGGGACTGAATAAAGTAAATTGCTTTTAAAATAAACAGTATGGGAATAAATTGCAAGATCTGGAACCACCAGTGGAAGCTTTGCCTTCCTTTTGGGGGATAGATCTAAAGATAAATGACTGAATGAGTGCTTGAATAGAATCAATTGAGAGATTACAAGATCATAAAGCTAAATACAAGTGCTGAAAGCTGAAAGCTTTAAGTAAACTCTTGAAATCCACAAACCACAAGTAGATCTAGAACTTTCAGAGGTAAATTGGGGATCTAAATGGGTTTCTGGGCATAGTAGGAAACTTACTGGTTTTGGGTTTCTAGGTATGGCGGAGGTAATCAAGAAGTTCCTCTTCGGAACTGGAGGTGTCTGAATCTGTAGCTTCCTTCCTTAGCTTTGCTATGGTCGAAAAAGGAGGGTTCAATCAGGGTAAGATGGTGTATGGAGAGAGAGAGAGAGAGATTCAATCTGAATATTTGAAGTCTTAGGTCAGAGAGAGAGAGAGAGGAGAACTCGGGAGGATGTTCTTCCTTTGTTTCTTTCTGAGCGAAAAATCAGACTTGCTTCCTTCTGACGATTCAATGGGGTTTTAATGGAAAAAATACTGTAGTGAATAGTAAAAATTGCTACAGTAAAAAGTTGCTATAGTGAACAGTGTACAGTGTTTTTTCTACAGTGTACAGTGAACAATGTTTTAATATACACGAGCTATTTAAATACGGATCAATCTTCGTCTTCATCTGCTCCCAAATCAATACCGTAGCAGTTATCCTCATTTGTGTTTCCACTGTGATGAGAACCGGAAGATCCTTGTTGGGATTCTTCATGTTCACTGATGGCCTGCTTACAAAGTTCAATAAATTCTTCCTCTGTCTTAGTCGAAGCCAATTTTGGCATGGCGTATGACTTGGCGTGGAGAAAGGGGGTGTTCTTAGGGGTAATCCTTTGATTTAGCCATCTAGTGACTGCATCTTCAGAAATTTTTTCCCAAAAACGGTAGCCATCCCACCATTTGACCTTAAATCTTCGGATTAAGATCAAAACCTCTGGGTTGAAGGGGGATTTAACATAGTCAAAAAGCCAGGCTGTGACCCAGGATACCCTAAAAGTGATAAAATAAATCATAGTAGGGGTCCAAG
Organism: Metrosideros polymorpha var. glaberrima; assembly: GCA_001662345.2. NCBI lineage: Eukaryota > Viridiplantae > Streptophyta > Magnoliopsida > Myrtales > Myrtaceae > Metrosideros > Metrosideros polymorpha. The sequence continues at coordinate 27,262,188 of BCNH02000010.1, forward strand.
GGCTTTCCACCGGATCTGGACGGAACCTGTTCAAAAATGTTTTATATCCAGGTTTTGCTGAATCATGAAGGATATCTGGTATTGGTCCAAATGACTCCCACCAACGGTGAAACCAAAATGGTATTTGGGTTAAATTGAAATTTTCCTGGAAGTAGAATAACCAGGTATGTTTGTAAGTTTCATTTTGCCGGAAAAAGACATTCCACCAAGCTTGTTGGTAGTCAAAATAATTGAAGCTATGCCTGAGGGGGACAGGCTGGGTTATTTTAACATTAAATTTTTTCATGGAAATGGGCGTTGGATCCCATTGGGAAGGATGAATGATCCTTTTAATGTTTGCGATGAAGTAGCTGATGTCATTGCTTTTGGTAGCAAAGTGCCTGAACTCCATTGAATCTGTTTCTACTAGAATTTTCTCGTAGAAATCAATAGTTTTGAATGTGTCGTAAGGAGTATAAAACCAATCTTCGCCAAACATATTTTTTGCAAAAATGTTTGGGTTTTCATGATAGAAATCCTTTTCCACTGTATAGATTTTGTCATAAGAAGTTTTCTGAAAAAACTTTGATTTTGACTGAATAAAATTTTGAGGAGGGTTTGCCGATGGCCTAATAACAACCTCACTCGAAATTCTTTTTAATGGGGAAGGACTCTGTACCTGCTCTGGGGCGGTTAAATCCTTGACCAAGTTCCTTTGGAGTTCCTGCAAAGTTTCTTTTGGCAAAATAGCCATTAATTTATCAATGGAAATGGCAGAAAGATTTTCTGTCTTAATGGGGGATTGCCTGGATGAAGAGGCTTGTTCTGACTTAATTTGGAGGGGCTTGTTTAAATTGGTTCCAGTTTGCGCTGCTTGAAGCCAACTGGAAATGGGAGTCAATTTGATAGGTTTTGGATCAGGGGCTTTGGCCTTATCTTTGATTTTTGGAGGCATGGTTGTGATCCCTGAAGAAATTCTCTTGTGAGAAAATCGGGTAATGAATTTGAAGTGCCATTAATGAATTCAATATCAAATTCGAAAACAGATAGTATGGCTTGCCATCTGGCAAAAATCTGTTTTGAAGCAATATTTAATAACATAGATGGCGTCTCAGAAAAAAATCTAATTAATGTTTCAAGCACTTTAACAACCAAGTCAAAACCATCAGAGAAAAATATTATGAGTTCATATACCAAATAGGATCTCATATATTCTTTTTCGATTGGTTTGAAGATTATTTCCTTAGCACAAAGGAAATATCTGTCCTTGATAAACAATTTAGGTGGCAATTAGATGATGGACAGATAATTGAGTCCAACCATCCTCCACTCCGAAAGCTCAAATTATCTCACAGGGACAAGGAAATCCCTTCTTCTCCTTTCAAATCCAGTCATGATTCTGACAATTTAGGAATTCAAAAGGTCATTGAACAAAACAATTTTACAAATCAATATATCCATTCCATAGGAGTTCAATTAAATAGAATTGAAAATTCTATCCCTCCAACTTCCTCTCACAACACTCTTAAGACTCCTCTTTTCAAGACTTTTGAACTACCAAAGACTTTTAGGAATGAATTTGCTAAAGTCTTAGAAACCAAAAGAAAAGAAATTAAGTTAGGAAAATCCAAACCTCAGGAATCAAAACCTTCCTTAATCTTAAAAACTCCTAGAGTTGAAGGAAATTTAGTCATTCATGATACTCAAATCCATGTCCTCGACAAGAATAATTCAACAGGTGAACCAGTTGTCCCCGAAATCAATAGGATTTCTTGGAAAGAACCTCAGAAATTGTATTACTCAAGAGCAACTCCTCCTGATTTACTTTTAGAAGAATCATTTCAAAGAATTCAAAACAAATACTCTTCTGATGCTATTTATGAATGGAACATAGATGGCGTCTCAGAACAAAATCTAATTAATGTTTTAAATCAAATGGTGATGCTTGCTACAACGTACAAGGCATCTCCTGATACTACGGACCAACAAACAGCATATCTTTTAATTGCTGGATTTTCCGATCAATTAAAAGGATGGTGGGATAATTATCTCTCAGAAGACCAAAGAAATAATATCCTCCAGGCTTGTAAAATTGATGATAATGGTCAAACAATGTTTGATGATTATGGCCAAGTTATACAAGATGCTGTCAGCACCTTAATTTATTCCATATCCCAACATTTCATAGGAGATCCTTCAGTCATTAGAGACCAAAATCAAGATCTCTTATCCAATATGAAATGCAAATCTTTAGGTGAATTCAGAGAGTACAAGGATGTATTTCTCCAACATGTCCTCCTAAGACCAGATTGCAATCAGCCTTTCTGGAAAGAAAAATTCCTAGCAGGTTTACCCATATTAATAGGAAATTTAGTTCGCGAAAAGCTTCGTGAACATTTTGGAGAACAAATTCCTTTTGATAATCTCTCTTATGGAGAAATCATCTCTTTTGTTTACAAAGAAGGAACACGACTTTGTAATGATATTAAGTTACAAAAACAATTAAAGAAAGAAGATAAATTAAAAACAACCTCCTTGGGAGATTTTTGTTCCCAATACAACCCTTCTTATAAACCTTCGAAGAAGAAGAATAAGAAATGCCCTGGTAATTGTCCTCCTTCAAATTTAGAAGATAAACCAAAGAGAAAAACCAGAAAATTTAAAAGAAATTTTCAAAAGAAAGAAAACCTTAAACAAGAAATAACAAAGAAGAGCCTAAAAGACCTTACTTGTTACAATTGTGGTAAGAAAGGGCATACCAAAAAATTCTGCCGTTTAAAAAAGAAACTCAATGAATTGAACCTCGAAGGAAGTATTCTTGAAGAACTAAATAATCTCATGATTGATTCTTCAGAAGATTCATCAGAATTTTTTTCCACTGATGAAGATGAGGATATTGGCCTACAAATCAATGATATGGAAACTTCAGACTCCGAACCTGAACTCCTAAAACAGAAAATTTAGAAATCAATGTTTTAACCAAAGAAGAAGAAATCATTCTTGACACAATTGATCAAATTTCTAATCTAGGTGAAAAACAACGGATTTTACAAAAATTCAGTCCTACCCCTTCCGCCAGCCCTTATATTAAACCTTATAACCTCAATGAAATTTTAAACAAAGGAAAGAAACAGCAAACCCATCCTGCCACCCTTTCTGACATCCAACATGAAGTTTCTCAACAAAAAATTGAAATTGGAAAATTCCCAAGATAAAACATGATCAGATTTACAAGGAATCCAAATTTCCTAAATTATTTAAATCTTCAGACTATATATATGTGGTCATTTATGCATGTTGTAGTTGGAGTATGGAATTTCAAATTGGAAGATGTAGAATCATAAATGAATTGAAGGCCCACATGAAAGCTCACAGGTTTTTGTGTTGGGTTTGCATGGAGAGGTCATATTAGATATTTATATTGTCATATGCATAAAATGGAGCATTTAATCTGACTGGGAAATGAGTAACTTCGTTTTCCCGGCCAATGTGAAATGGATAAGTATTAATTCTATCTTTTTCCAGTTGTAGTTATTTAACAATAATTTCTTGATATGCTTATATGGTTTTGTAAATTATCTTTTAATAATAATGAGGTTTCATTTTTTAAATGAGTTGTACATCCAAACCGGTATTTTCATATTATATACCATATCCTGCAAAAGGCAAGACATTCAGATCTTACAATAAAATGAGAAGGTACTTTTCCTTTTCACACCTACCAGATGGGTTAAGTTAGAAGTCAACGATTGATGAAATTTCCAAGAGTAAATGGTGGATAATGTTTCTTTAACGCGGCTTTCAAATTTGTTCATAAACGATGAGATATTATTCTTAATTGATAGTATATCCACTATCATTTCCTCCTAATAGCCTTCTTGCCAACAAAAGGCCGGATTGCCTAAATCTTGCACCGTTGTGAGACTTTGTCACCTTTCAATACTTGCTGACATCCTTCATAAGTTAAAAAGCTGTCAGAAATTTTGTCATGAAAATGTTTTATATAACATGTACAATAAAGAAGATAATCTCCTTCAACAATTTTAGGTTGTGAGGCAAGTCGAAAGTATTTCAGCATGTATACTAAGGCGAGTCATTTAAATTTCACTGAAATACAACATGTATTATTAGGGTTAAACAGTTTGGACAAGCATCATTGTCTAAAATTCATTGGAAATCATCTGAGGTTGTAGGGCAAGTTGAAAAACTTTTTGATCCAACAAATGAAGGTGCTAAAGCTGATCTTTCATAACACTGAAAATAATCGTTATCAATGTTTGGTATAATATAGGAATAGAAAGACTAATCTTGTTACCAAAATTTGCTGATGAAATCCTCTAAAAGGAGGAAGTCTCGTTTTAACAGTTGGCTACTTTTGTAGTTCACAATCACTCGGATTATGATCTTCAGAGATTCTCCAATCATTCCCTCTACTATGCATTCTCCTCAACTTTCAAAACCTATCCTCATTCCTGCTGTTCCTATTATTTTTCTTGCTGCAACTGATATAAATGTTGTTATACATATTTCTCGAAAAAAAGCAACAGCTAATGTGGGCTAGTATCACTTCGTATTAGTTGTTAAAATAATAGCTTTTCATGGTATTGCTAGTTGAACTTCAAAAAAGCTAAATGAAATATGACTTTATAAACGAGTCACACAACATGCCATATTCATAGCAGTACTCATTGACACGAGCATGTCACGTGCGGAGTTAATCAACGATAAATTTTAACCTAGATTTATCTTGAGAAATCACATTGGAGGTGGCGGCGCACTATGGCATTTCATCCCTTATAAATACCCTTATATTCTCATTGTATCACCTCACATATCACCTTTGATGATCTGCTAGACTGATCTAGCTTTAATTCTTCTTCCTAGCTTTTGTATTCATCTTGTTTGAATTGCATAATTTCGCTGAAGGACTCCGTTGATCGAAAATCCTTCAGATATAGGAGGAGTACTACAGTTTATCATCCAAAAGCAAGCAAGAAAGAGTTTGCAGATATTTGGTCGGAGAAAAAATTGAAGGTGAATGTCTGTGTTATTAGACAAGATACATAACTCTTTTCATTTCTTGTTCGGTAACTGGGCTGATCACACGTTGATTTCTCTCTGTTTTAAATGCCCTTGCAGCATTTTTCCTGGTGTTACAAAGATAAGAAGAAACTCTCTATGAACGGGTACCTACTTCTTTTCGATTTTCAATTTGGAAAAAGAAATAGCATAGAGAGCTTTTATTCTTCAAACAATGTGCCATAAATGTGAATTGCAATCGCTTCCAATGTACATCAAGATTACTTTAGGATCTAATTGTTTTCAAGAATTTAATATGAAGTAGGGAAAATGACACAAATGGTCCCTGAACTTTGGCTCAATGTGCAATTTAGTCCCTGAACTTTCAATTTGACATAAATGGTCCCTGAACTTTAGCTCAATGTTCACAAATGGTCCATGAACTTTCAATTTGACACAAATGGTCCCTAAACTTTTGATAGATGTTCAAATTAGTCCCTAAACTATATGAAGATGTTCAACGAGGTCCTTCCATTATTTTAAGTTCAAGGACCATTTGTGAACATTGAGCTAAAGTTCAGGGACTAGTCTGAACATGTATCAAAAGTTCAGGGACCATTTGTGTCAAATTAAAAGTTCATGGACCATTTGTGTCAAATTGAAAGTTCAAGGACCAAATTGCACATTGAGCTAAAGTTCAGGGACTATTTGTGTCATTATCCCTATGAAGTAAGAACCAAAATTCACAACTGAGACCAGAGTTATGACTTTTCAGGATATGTAAATCATTTACACGTGTTCTAGGTTCTAATGGAAGTCGGGTGGTCATGTGCATCTTTAAGCAAGAGAAGAATCTGATTGATCGAGACTATTACTGACCATAATTCAGCAACTGAAGAAATTGAGGTGACATATAATATGCACCTTAGAATCTTCATAGCATAGCTTAAAATCTAGAAATGAATCTGATGAAAGTACAGATCTGAAAAGTATACAATTGAATAGTTCATTTGTTTTCTGATGCGACTAATTAAGGCAAAGGTTAGTGTATTTTTGTTTTGTTGCAGGAAGGCAATAACAAATGCTCTGCTTCTTAGGGGTGTAACCGAGTGGAGTCGATGCAATGCACTGCTTGAACTTAAAACCTGAACAAATAATATTTGATTTCTCTTTTACGAGTTCTACTCCACAATTGCATTTGACTTGAGATGGACTCGGCTATCCAACTTTTCTTTGATTTGGATGAAGTTTGAGTGAAGTCTGAGATCGGCTGCATTTGAATTGAAATTTGGTTGTTTTTGTCATGTTTATTAGAAATTTAAGTCATATCCTTTGGCTTTGTTTAGAGCACAAAAAATGCACATGGTCATAATGATTTTGCTTGAAGGAAGGAAGTCAAAATTGAATCAAATAATTTCAATCTCGAGTCATTGCGCTCGTTTTATGTTAAAATTGCACTTATGTTAGTAGTTATTGCTATACTTATCTCTGGTTAGGCGGTACCATTGTATGTTCCAACTATCAGCTGAATGCCAATATTCAGTACAAAACAACTACTATAAACATTTTGAATGGAAAGACTTTTCATGCTAAGTGGAGCTGGTTATATGAATCCTTTTATGTTCTTTGCATCTTACCAATTAAGACGTGTATATTCACGTGAATAAAATCTATACGCATTATTATGCATAAAATTTTATTTGTTGAACAGTAATCCATATATTAAAGTCAAGTATCTAGCTAGTGAGTTCTAGTAGTCATGAGCAGCTCTTTTTGTTTGCACCCCTCAGAAATGGCAAAGTCAGCATAAGGCATGGAGCAACTGATTTTGGCAGAAAGTACTTGGTGGCAGACACCTTCTCATGGGATTGCCAAAATAATTGGAAAAGCAGTTTGTGTGAGTTCCCTAAAATTTTCTCTTTTTCACAACAATGGATATGTTGCATTTGTAGTTAAAGAATGTATTAGCTATTGCCTTTATTCGAAAAAGCAGCTGAAGTTAGTTTGTTGTGACTGAAACCACATACCCTCTTATATTTATCGCTTAAATGCAATCTACCTGGACATACCTGAAAACGTGACGTAGGATTGACCTGTAATAGGGTGCAGAAGGCTGTGTGATGACATGCTGCAGGAATTGGGATTGCTTAAAAGTTGTTGACTAGAACTTTATTGAAGCTTATTTAGGTTGTCAATGTTCTAATGACATGATTACATATAATACTTACCTAGTTCAATATGTGACAAGTTTCTTTAGAATCAGTTAAAAGAGCATACTGAAATAGCAATTTACTACGATGGTCATTGCCTCAGAACAAATTCATACTCTTACTCATACTGTTGTACAAATGATCAAAGTTAGATGAACTGTTTACAGATGAGCTTCAAAACTAAATAAATATACTGATGTCTAGATATTTTAAACGTTTAGAGTCATGGTTCTTAGGACTTTGCGATCAATATTATCGAAATTCAAAACTAGCCTGAGAGGTATTCACAGTTTCTGAAGCATATATAAATCAACTATACGATAGGCCAGGCTGATATCACTCTATTTGGCTTCAGCCAAAATCTTAATATTTGTTGGAGCCCATGCTGTACAAAACCAAGTAATGGGCTGTTTGTTTAGGATAAGTAAAAGCAAAAAGTACATTTTTCCTTTCCTGCCATAATTTAAGACATTATCCAAATTATAAAAAATTGTGAAAAAATCAAATGTGGATCTGGTTAAAAAATATTCAGTGTGTTTGTTGCAAAAATTAGATTAAGCAAAAAGCAAAAAGTAAAAGTGTATCCAGTCACGCCCTAGAATAAGATAGTTCAGATGGAGGAATGGCGAAAATTTACATAAAGAGAACTTTTCTCCTAGTGAGTAGCTGAGCAAAGAACTCCCTAATCATGTAACTAAGGTGTTTTATGTGGAAGGTTTTCTTTTCAGGTTAGGGAAGAAGCTATTCTACTTTCAAGTTAAAAAAATTCAGTTATTCTCATTAGGATTCTTAGTTAGTGGAATTACAAAAAACCAGCCTGTCACAGAAAATAAAAATGTGACTTGTGATTGCATGTAGATCTTTCAGTAATAATAAAATTTTTAAGCTGTTTAAAGAAATGGACCAAGGATATGAATATTTGAAGCTTATTTTGGAAGGTTGGTTCTTGTAATTCTGTGATGAGTCACAGACCATGCATAAAACTTATCCTGTCAAAATGCATCTGACTATAAAACCTAGCGACTTTAGTGCCTTTCCTATTTTTCCCTTACCAAATATGTCTCTACCTCCAAAAAAAAAAGAAGATATAATATATTTGATATGATTTCAGCTTTATAAGTCATTCATCACATACACCAAAGTATAATACTTGCGCCTATTCATGTTTGGCACATTATATTAAGCCAAAAAAGTGTTGCTTGCCAATGTCCAAATATTGTACATGCATATGTGCATAGCACTGTGATTCGTAATGAATGTTGCTGGAAAATATAACCAAAGAATGAGAAAAAAAAAGATATTTCGTTTGCATTTGCATAATAATTTTTCAAAAAAATAAATTTAATGTTTGCATTTCTAAGTCTTTATTTTGGTGATATTATATATCTTGTCCTTTTTTTACGAGCTCATATTGTTTTATGAACATAACATGTGTATTTGATGATAAAAATGGAAATGATGTCTGTTTCTGTTTCAGTCGGAAATATATAGAAACGAATATAGAGCATGTTAATAATTAGGAAACCAAGATAAATCAAAATCTGGACTGCAATGAAAAAGTGATTAAGCTATGGAATGGCAAGTAATCGTTCCTCCTAAGTCCCCAAGATTTGAAATACCATTTCAAGCTCTCATGTTCATTTTTTGTCATGAAAGCAAAGGGCACACAGTCAGAGCCCAACAACAAACCAAAATTGAGAGCTAATTCAGAACCCAAGAGATAAGACCAAGTTCATAGCATATGTGGAAACTTACTGTGCTTCCGTTTATTCCTTTGACTTGCCCAGTTTTGGTTTCACTATAAATTACAGATGAGTTTCAGAATCTGTGCAAATCTGCAAGAGAATACTAGTACTCCTCTGTGTTTGTTTGAGCTTTAGAGTGTGTGTGGCCACCCAAAGAAAAGAGAGAAAAAATGGCGTCATCTTCTTCTTCATTTGAGAGGACTTTGGCAGTGCAGCTTAGATTGGTGGGCAATGGTCTCCTGAATGCCCCTTCTTCTGTTGATGAACTCCTCACTCTTCTTGATGTATGCTTCCCCACTGTACCAATTCATGCATATAATGATTTACTGAGACGTAAAGCTTTACTTGCGTTGGGATTCTTGTCTGTGTTTCATTGGGATAATTTGAATGCTTGATGGTGGTTGATGGTTGTTTGGGCAATGATCAATCTCTGTTGTTTGTCATCAATTTTCTCATCAGGGATCTTTGTTCTTTTAGTTGGTCGATGTATGCTAATCTATTTGATGGTTATATTTGCATACAGAGGCATTGAGTTCATATGCAGCAGGATAGTCAGCTCATATAATGGCTTTCAAACTCCTTTCTAAATGACGAACTTTGATCTCAGTATATTACTTTAAGGGAGTTAAATGGATATTGTATGTCAGTACTCCTTGTAGTTGGTGTTTCTTTGCTGTCCACTTCTTGATCTGGTTGATGATATTCTTGTGCTACCCTGAGCTTCAAAGTCAAATCTCTAGTTTTCTCTTTTCCATCCCCATCTTTATTTTACCTCATAAAGGACATACATCAAGCATTGGAACATCTGAAAGGGTGTTTTCTTTTTACATTTCCGGAAACATTTCTGTACAATTTAATGTTGTTTATATGGATATAGAAACTGACTTTTGCTTTTATTTACACCCTTGCATAGAATGCTGAGGATCTCTTGGCGAATGTGGAGCAAGAACCATCGGACTTCCTCCAAGATGCCCTTCTTCCTGTCATGAAGGGTCTCATTGCTGAAGCACTATTCAAACATTTGAATGAGGATGTCAGAGTTACAGTTGCATCTTGCCTCAGTGAGATTCTGAGGATAACATCGCCAGAACAACCGTATAATGATGATCAAATGAAGGTGTATAAAACAAAACTCTGGAGACGTTTCTGATACAATGAACTCACTCTATTTCTTCACACTTTTTTTTAAGTATGAACAACCGTATTTTGTTATTTCACAGTTTCTTAAGTATCTATTTCATGGGCAGGCAATTTTTCAACTAATTGTGGATTCTCTTTCCAAGCTATCTCAACCATCAACACGGTGTTATGAAAAGGCCCTCTCTGTACTTCAAACCATTGCAAGCGTCAAGGCATGTCTGCTAATGCTTGACCTTGAATGTGAGGCACTAATTCTTCGAATGTGTCAACATTTCTGGGTTATTACTAGGTAATAACATTTTTATGCACTCTATTTTCTCTTTTCATGTAATAGTTTTACAGATATCTTTAATATTTGGGGACTGGGAACTATTGTATTCATAAGAAAAGGATAATTTTGTTATCCTTTGACCAATAACACTAGTTAATGAAATTGCTCTTTTGAGTTCCATTTAGTTTTGTGGAATATCACAGATTGGCTTGTCTTGCTGTCTAGGAACCTTTCTTATGACTCAGAGTACGATATCTGGAGTTTGTAAATTGCGGATGATATTCCATGTACATCAGAGTTCATTTATTAGTTTTTTTTTTTTTTTTCAGAAGAGATCATTTATTAGTTTGTTGTCCTTTTTAATGATTGGATAAATCTTTCAACTATTTCATGTGGTTTTTTTAGAACTTTCGATTTTTACAAAAAATATCTCCCGCTAAAGTCAATAGTCTGCTTGGTTTACTAAGGACTTTTTATACAAGATGTTGCACTTCTAGATTCTTTTCGAGAGAGATTGAGAATAAGCAAATATCTGTGCAAGCTCTTGACCTTATTCAAGGTTAGTTAAAAATAATGGCTCTTAAATGGCTAGGTGGTAGTTGGAGTATAACTTGGCTTGACGGTTATGTTGTAGCAGACTGCAACAACACTCTCTTGATGACTTTTCTAAATGAAAGTTCTCAGCATCTTTGTATCTGTCATGTTTTACAGCATTTACCTTTCAATACTCTCTTATTTTTGCGGGTCCTTGTTTATTTAGGTCAAATCCCTCAGCAGATGCATACTGGGCCATGGAACAAATAATGGCCGACATCCTCACTGAAAGTGAAGATATCAGTCCAGATCTTCTCTTCCCTCTCCTGGCTAGTGTGCTTAAGGAGAACAAGGTTACTGTCTTTTCAATGTTTCTGCTGTTTTAGTTTGGTTTCGATTTCTTCATTCTCTAGTATGGTATATATCGTCTTGCAGAAAGTGGCACCTTCCTGTTGGAAATTGGGAGAGAAATTGATCATGGATTGTGCAGCAAAGCTGAGACCTATTCTTAGGGGAGCACTACAGTCAAAAGGCACCACTTTGGATGATTATTCTCCTGTAGTGGCTTTCATATGCCAAAATGAATCTGCTACAGAGCATAATCATACTAATGGTTCTCCTGAACGAGGCATTGCTGAAACTGGGAACTCCAAGGGTTCAATGCTTCCCAGAGAAAGGGAACCGAAGCCCAGTTCATTAGAGAGACCCAAGGAAGTTTATAATCTTTCTTGGCTGTACAGAGAGAGTCAAACCACTAGACAGCCACAAAATAGAAGGATCTCTGTTAGCAGAAGCAGTCTTGCAACTGTGCCTACAGTTTCTTCGAGAAAGAGAAGAACTGCACTAAAGCCAAATGTCGAGACTGTGCAAGACAAGGCAGCTGTGGTCCCCAGTGATCTTAGAGATAAAAGAATGAAGCTGCCAACCAAAGGAGGAAGCAACACTACTAAAGGCACATTAGGGGTATGATAGTAATTGTTGCAGTATAGTTTTTATTCAGTGATTGGTATCTGATAATGCATATATATTACATTTTTTTGTCATTATATTATTAAATATGCCTTCTTCAATTGTTATTTATTATCACTATTATTTTTACTATGAAATTGAAGTATCTTCAAAAGCTCTTCAAAATTTTGTAGTTACAGTTATTAGAGTGTTGACACGCATTAAGTTTTTTTCACTTTTTCCTAATTGCTACGTGGCATGGTCTTTGCACCTTTTTTTTTTTTTCATCTTTTATAAAAATCATGTATTTTCTCGACAATTTCCAGGAGTCTGGAGTGCTGGCCGGAGTAATAGTGGGTCTTCGAATAAAGGTCTGGTGGCCATTGGATGGAATGTGAGCACTCTAAGACCCTCACTTTGCAAATACTTTATATTTGTCTCGGTTGAGCACATTATTATTCAATCTTCAACTCCTTGCACTTTCTACTGGTCTTCCTTCAGTTATGGGCAGCTGCTGCCATTGCTTCAATGATGGTCTAGAGCTAATGGTTGTTTATATCATTTTCTTCCTATTCCTAATTATTTGTTTCACAGGTTCTATGATGGCCTCATTCAATCTTATGACCCCATAACAAAGAAGCACAAGGTGAGATGACAACGGTAGTCTTCAAAAGCTTCTGTATTTGTGACCTACCATATGATTTTGATCAATTCAATTAGCTTCTTGCATGTATTTGCGTTATGCAGAACAGTCCTTTTGTAACCCTCAAGTCCCATACGTTAGCTAACTGATTAGAATTACGTAATTGTCTGATGAGGCATCTCTTGATAGATACGCTGCTAGCCCTTATCGTTAACTCTGAGATCTTGCAACTGCATGTTCTTTGATGTTGTGTTTAATAAATATGGCCTGATTGGGGACTATAGGTTTTGTACAAAGACGGGGACGAAGAAACCTTGAATCTTGATAAGGCACGGTGGGAGTTTATTGAGGATGATTTGCCAGATGAAGTAAGTGTTCGATTTAATTTGTTTTCTCTTGCCGTGTTTCATATCATTAAGTCAGAAATAACTCCCTGCTTATGTGCTTTTCGGATATAACATCAACAGGAGGCTGATAATCCCAAACCTATTACTTCACCCTTCATGTAAGGCTTGCCTTTCATTGATATATGTGCTTGCATATGTTTCTTTTTGTCCTAATGAAATTATTTGCCTTGTTTGGTCCTGATTCTCTCTTCAGACTGACAAAGCAGAGTGGGAGTGGCAAAAGTTCAGAGTCAATAAAGATATTGAACAACAAAGAAAATGTTAAGAGGTTAGATTTCATTACGCTTTATTTTATAATTTTTATCGTTCGCTTGGCTACAAGCTTAGGTCTCTGTGTTTCTTTCCAGGGCTGGAGCAGCCACCAGATTGCCAGAAGTTGAAGCTCCCAACTTCAGCAACCAATATATAGGTGGAGACGAGTCCAGTGATGACAACAGCAATGACAATAATGTCTTTGAGTTCAGGGCTCGAACAAAAGATGTCCCACTAGAAAACCCTAGTACAAGCACATCTGATGATTCAGCTCCTGAAGGTAGCCCACCAAGAGCGATCAGGGTTCGATCAAAGGATGTGCAACTTGAAAATCCTAGTACAAACACATCTGATGAGTCGACTCTGGAAGGCAGCCCACCTAGATATATCAGGGCGAAATCAACAGATGTTCAACTACAAAGCACATCCGATGATTCAACTCCGGAAGCTAGCCCGCCTAGACCTTGGGGATTGTGGCGGAGTCAATCTCGGCGTCACTAACTTGAAAGTCAAGGGTGCAGAGCATGGGAAATAACTATAGTTTTGGTAAAAATAATAGAAGTGCATACAAAAGGCATATATATGCAAGAGCTTACAATCTAGGCCCCTGTACAAAGATACAGAGGTTGAAGAAGTTGCTGATGTCCAGGAGCTTTTAGTTATCAGCCCTTGTATAGGCATAGATTCTTTTCTTGCTTTTGTAAATGTGTGATGACCATAGACCTTAGCTACAAAATAGAAATGCAAACTTGTAATGAGCCTATTGGCTCATATTAATTTTTCCTGAAATGGAATCTAAATTCTTTGATGGATCATTGAATAGCAAGTGCGGTCAACTCGTTCAGTCGTTACTTCCATCTTTCCCCCTGCATAGCCATCAGTTGATCCCTGGCAATATATACCCAGGGGCTTCGAGAATAATATGTCCATCCCCAAACTTAATAACATGAATATGTGTTATCTGACTTATTTCTGCATTGATGTATTTACATTTAGCTTTCCACGCTTTCTTATATGTACTATTCTATTAAAGGGTAACCTTCGTACATTGCAAATTAGTGGCTCTCGTATCTAGCAATTCCTCCACATGGCAAGATATCAAAATAAAAAGTAACAATGAATTTCGAGAAGTAAAATTTTTCCTGGTGATTTACATTTTTACGATAAGAATATGCTTATAAATAACCGATAATTTTTTTATAATTGATCAGTAATTTTTTATAAGGAAAATAAACGAGTGGTTTTTACACTTGGAAGCGCCACGTGACATGCTTCCTAGCCTCCCCCACCCCCCGGTTCCCAGGCTTACCAACATAAACAAACATACTCGGGAAGGAACTGAAAGATGGCGGGCATACAAATATAACGCCAGAAAATAGATATGTCATGACTAATCATTTAACTTATAAAATTTGACATCTAACATGCTGGAATTCGTCCGACCATCAAGAAGATTGCACAATGTTTGCATCATTCGTGCGTCAACCCCTCTCTTGCATTATCCAAGTGCTGCTTCAGCCTAGAAACGCATGGTCTCTGCTACAAAACACAAGGATAAAAATCTGGCCTATGGGTACGCCTCAGCACCTCAACAATTCATCGAGACTCCCAGTCCTTCAATTTCTTGCTTCCTTTGGGTTTCGATATGGGGGCATTCATTCCAGCCATCTTCGCATTGTACTTCGCCCTGAGAGGGTCATTGTATGTCCAACTGCATCACAAGCAAACATAAAATCAAGTTCCTGTCAGCATTATGAATCAGTAATAAATTGTACTCTTCACACTTCCGGTCTCGGATAGCGCACTTGAAACTAGATGTCAATGCCATATTCATAGAAAAATGACATGATTAGAAGCAGAACAAACTTCCCTATGCAATTATTGATTTTTTAAATGTCCAGACCAAATAAAGGCACTTTGTTTTTCCATGAAGAACTCAGGAACGAGAAATGAGTTCTCGCATACAATTCCACTCGACCAACATTAGATCATTGCAATTACTAAAACCTAAACTTTTTGTAACTAAAATAAGCAGACCAGTGAGTCAATTCACCACGCTTCATACGAACAGCTGCAAGTTTTTTCATGAAACATTGACAATATAAATTAATAATTACGACGAGCAAAACGTCCAGTTAACTTTACTGTAAACACCCTCCATAGCCATCAAATTATTCACTCAATTATGCAAACAAGAGAGGCGTACACAAGGTGCGGATGCGTAAGGAAGAGAAATAGGAGAGCTGTATCAGAGTGAAACAAGCAATAGATAAGTAAGACTTACGGATTGTTCCAATCAGTTGTATCTTCATTAACAAGATGAGTCCACTTCGTCCTTCCACTCCGACCAAAGTGCTTGACTTGCATGACTTTCGGCAAAATAGTTTTGTCCATTTTATCCTCTCCAGTTGGTGCAGAGAAATCGCGGCCGTAAATGTAATCCGATCCAGCTGTTCCAGCATGGTCATCGGCTTCTGACTGGAAGAAGGCACCCTTGTGGTAATACTTCTGCATGAACCTCCACTTCTGCTTTGGTGCCGAAGAAGGTCTGGGATTCTTTCTTTCCCACTCCCTCCTTTCCTCCTCTGTCATGTTTCTCACCTTCTCAATCTCTTCCTTCGCCTTCAACATTGCTTCACGGTCCTCTCTATCCCTCTTGATCCTTGCAATCTCTCTTGCTTTCCAAGCTTCATACTCTTCAGCCTCGTTAAGCTCATCATCAGTTTCCACGTCAGCAATGTTCGCCTCCATTTCCAGGTTCTTTTGGATTTCTTGGTCTTTCCGGATCTCCTCAACCACAATCTGCTTCGTCTCCGCCTTTCTCTCCTCTTGTCTCCTCTTCACGAGCTCCTCAAGGGCTCTTTCTTCCGCCTCAAGCCGCTGTCTTTCAGCTATAGTATCCCTCTCCGACTTGACGACAAAAACCGGCTTCACCATGGCAATACCTTTTGTCTCTTCTTCTGAGTCAGTCTCATACTCAGATTCCTCTTCTTCCTCCTCCTCTTCCTCCTCCTCCTCCTCTTCAGGAAGGAGTGCCGCCTCTTCCTGTTCCCTCAGAAGCAACTTCTCCCTTATCTTTTTTCTACGTTCTTCCAAATACTCTGCATCCTCTTCTTCTGCTTCCAGACCCTCCTGTCTTCTGTTTTCCTCTTCAATGGTAGAAACGATCTCCGCTTGTCGAATGCGACGGTGATCAGCTCTGATCTCATCACGGTTGTCTATCCTGCTCTCGGCCAAACGCCGCAACCTGGGATCATCTTTCTTGCTAATATCCGAATCTTCATGAGATGGGAAAGCTTTCTCCAGGGCAACTGCCCTGGCCATCCTGATATCCCCTTCTTCATCAGCTTCATCTGCCCACTCAGGAACTTTACCAGGCCAATACCTTTTGACCTTAGTCTGTCCAATTTTACCCCTAAGTTTATCCCTAACGGCAATTACAGTGTCACTCACTCCCGCCGTCACCGACATTGTCGCGTATATTGTATGGCACAATATGAACGAGAGGAGAGAAAAATATTATGGCCAACAGACCAGTTGGTGCAATTACTCCTCCAGGACCAAGTTATATGACTCAATCACAGCTGTTCTGTGCACAATGAAGGAGAAAATCCGTGAATATACAAGGGATAACACAGCAAATGAACCTTATTTACAACAAAATAAGAAATTGAAGGAAACCCTAGCTCAGGGAAGAGGGAGGCTATTTCATTTTCAAGATTTCAGAGCATTGTGGACAGGAATTTAACGCAAGATTAGGGCTGCTAAAGCAAAGATTAGCATTACCATTCAGTCGATGATCAACAACAACTAATGTCACGAGCAATTCATGAAGCAGAAAGTATCAAGGAACACCCAGGAACCCTAGGGTCGGCGTCACTGACAATAGCCGAACGCGAGCCGGCAAATTAAACTGAAAAGGGTCACAGATTCGCCGCTTCACGATTATCCTCGGTGATCGTTTGAATGATATATGTCTAGCAAATTTCGAAAATCGAGCTTACCTGATACAGGGCTGCAGATCCTCCTCTTTGGCGCAAATGAGAGAGAGACAGAGAGAGAGAGAGAGAGAAGGGCTCGAAGGAGCAGAAGAATTAGAAGAAACGACGATGGAGGAGTCGGTGTTTTAATGACCCGAAATGGAGAGATGGGCCCAAGCCCGATTCGAATGCTCGGTCTGCTTTAGGCCCAAGCCCAAGTGCGTGATCGAACGGATCAATTTGGGGTTTGAACTTTGAAGGGTTTCGCCTTGGTCTTGCTCTGCCCCGTGCGCGACGACGGGCGTTTTGGTCCTTGCGATGAACTCGCGTAAGAGATCGCCCCCAAACGCCAAACCTGTCCTTATTGAGCGCGATTCGGTGGCTTTGAAGGTGAATGGTAACCATTTTATTTCAGAAATCAACTTCTAGCCAGAAGTTGATTTTTCTACTTCTACTTCAGAAGTTGATTTCAGGAGTAGAAATACATTTGGTAAATAAAAGAAAATTTTTACTTCTGGAATAGAAATAATAATATTTTAATA
>BCNH02000010.1:27279877-27290518 GCA_001662345.2 Metrosideros polymorpha var. glaberrima
AATAATAAAATTTTGAAATTATTAAAATAATAATATTTTGGCCGACAGGCATGCCATGTCATGTCAGCGCTGGCCGACCAAATGGACTAAATTGGTACAAATGCAAAAGGTTTAGGCAGTCTAGAAGAGAAGCTAGAAGTCATTCTTTCTCCAAAGAAGTAAAAAAAAAAATTACTTCTCTTTTAGGGTGCAAAACTCATTCTAAAGTAGAAAACTCATTTTGAAGTAAAAAAAGAAATAGTTTTAACAAACGCATTTCTACTCCAAAATAGTTATCATACACCCCCTTTGTCGCTGGACCTTACTAGGTAAACGGCACTGTTTACTCTCCACCAGTGACGTGCGCAACCATGACCACGTATTGCACTTTGGGTTAAGATGGGTAACCGGATCTCTTGGAATTGGATTAGATTATTTTTACATTTATAGAAATAAATCTAATAATATTTCCCAGCCAAAAGAATTCATGGGATACTCAACTGCAATTTTCAGGCAATAAAAATAAATGTGTTTCTATAAGACTTTGTTTGGAGAAAAATACCAAAAAAGTTATAAACCTAATACATTGGTATCAATTTAGTCCTAGACCTTTTAATTTGATCAATTTAGTCATAAACATTTTCACATTGGTATCAATTCAGTTCATCTGACCAATTTTAATCGAAAATTACTGACATGGACGTCAGTCATCCAACGTGGCACAACTGATGATGATGTGGCATTTTATTTATTTTTAAATATTTTTTTGAATTTTTTATTTTATTTTCCTTTTTTTTCCCTTCATATCTCTTCCCTCCGCCGGTCGCTGGCCACCAGCGAGGGCAAGGGCGAGGACGCCCTCGCTGGGTTCCCCAACTTGTTAGCACAGATAAACACACTGGGGAAGGCATTGAAAGTTGGCGAGCACACAAACGTCACGCCAGAAAATGGATACGTTGAGAGTAATCAGTAGCTAATTATATATGATATCTAACTTGCTGGACTTCTTCCAACCATCAAGATTGCATCAGTATCTGCATCTGGGTTCTTCAGGTGGCGACACTGGCCTGTTTATAAGCTTTATGTTAGAGTATGATGATAAGCCCAACCATCATGATGGCCCAGTTCCAAAGATATTCAAGTGCCCCGTTGATTACGGACGTCCAATCAAGTAGCAGACTGGATAGTCAAAGCCGAGACGAACGGAAAGCTCTAAATTGTAATTGGGTCAAGAGAATTCACCCGATTTCAATTAACCCTTTCTTTGACCCAAAAAAGAAAAATTAACCCTTTCATCCAATTTCTAGGTCGTCTTGAGAACTCAATTGAATATGATCGCCCGCCCGCTCGCATGTGGGGGTTGTGCATTGAAAGAATACTGAAAGATGACCAAAATCCCAACCATCAAAAATTGAATGGCAAAAAAATTATAACACATGGTTTGACCGGGTCAATCTTGAGATGCCGAACTGATTCAACGAGTTATACTCTACCTGACCCATCTTCACGGAAACACCACACCATAACAAATACATAATTTCATTGACTCGAGGATTGGGGGGTTGGTGATGGAAGATTTCGACCCTTTCCAATCTACCAATCATCCACTTTCAAACCGGTCCGAGAACTTTCCCGGAAAATAAGGAAAGGAAGAAAAACAGCCGAGAAAATTGATGCCCCAACGAGAAGTGGCGCGAGAACAACTAGAGATACGGATGCGAAGAGCACGTAAGAGAAAAAACCGTTGGGTATGGTATGGAATGATGGGTCAAAGAGGGAGCCACGTCCCAAGCTCCAACCTTCACACGAGTAGTAAATTAATTGTGGCTTTGTTTGATAAAATATAACATAAGAGAGGTTGTTGTTGGCGAGTTTAGACACCGATTGAGATTGATAGCACATCAAGCAGTGTTAGAATAGACGCTATTAATCCGAATTCGATGCGACACGATCCTTAATTTCCCTTAAGACGTTCAACAAAATCCCTTGTACATATGAATCAATCGGGGGGTCATTTAATTAGAAAATCGCATCTTACTATATTACATCCGTGACATTGTACGATAGTGCCCTCCCCCTCAGGGCCTTCTTGCCCATCGCTCGATTTGATGAAGTCCAATCTCTCCCCCACCAACAGATTCTGGGAAACTTCACTTAGAAACTAAAATGCTAATTTGATTTGGAGATCACCGCCACATCAGCGATTTCCAGTGAATATATACATGCATGTTGATGTATGATAGTGCCTTCACTCTCATGACCTTCTTGCCCATCACTCGATTTTATTTTTTTTTGGGTCGAAAGGAAGATACCATTCATATATCAA
Source organism: Metrosideros polymorpha var. glaberrima (assembly GCA_001662345.2). Classification (NCBI taxonomy): domain Eukaryota; kingdom Viridiplantae; phylum Streptophyta; class Magnoliopsida; order Myrtales; family Myrtaceae; genus Metrosideros; species Metrosideros polymorpha. The sequence continues at coordinate 27,282,183 of BCNH02000010.1, forward strand.
AATAATACTCGAGAAGTATACAAAAGGCATTCAAGTCTAGTAAAATCTAAATAAACTGCTAAACAAAGCAAAAGCCTAAAGGCAAAAAACAAAACAAAAACACAGCTTGCAGCTAGAGCACACTCTCATCCTCAAGAATAGATTTGTTATTGTAAAACGTTTGACGGCCGATCACCAGATACAGTGATGAACATACGTCGAGATCTCCTACTTCAATTGCAATGGCTTGTGGTGCTCATCTAAGTACGACGTCCACATCACCATCATTGTACATAGATACCAACATCAATATATTGAAAGAACACAGATCAAATACCTATTGAAAATTTCCAGATATATATCTAGATTTAGTTTCGGAGAGTAAAACCCCCAAAATTTGACCTAAATCTAAATTGGGAGAAGATAGTGGCCTAATCTCGAAGATGTTATGGAGCCACGTTACGAACATCCTCCTTAAGTGCTGTTGACAGGACGAATGGCCAAACTGGACTCCATATTCACCCAAGATTAGATGTAGAAATTTATTCACATACACAAACTCCCAGAACAAATAGAAGAAAAAAGAGAGACTAACAAAGCAACGAAAAGGAAAAGCAAAGATCTACAAAAGAAGGTAGAGGAAGATGGAAAGGGAAAGGGGGGACAATTTGCTAGAGCAGCGAGTGCCCAAGACCACATTGAATATTTTCATAAAATTCAGGGACTAGTTTGAATATGTACAAAAAATTTAGGGACTATTTGTGTCAAATTAAAAGTTCATAGACCACATTGAACATTGAGTTAAAGTTCATGAATCATTTATGTCAAATTGAAAGTTCATGGATCACATTACACATTGAGTCAAAATTCATAGGTCATTTGTCTCATTTTCCCATTTGTCTTTGATGAACTGCCTTTTGAGGAAATGAAAGGATCTCTTCTTTGGGAATGCTCGCTCACTCACCCTCTCCTTCCTTCTTTCTTTCCTCTCTCACGAGAAATTTCGAGAATTCAAGTGATTATATTGGAGACTCTAGCCATGTCGAATGGCATATGTATACTTATTTGCTTGAGCACTAATGAAAACACGAGGTATTATTGGTCGAATATCGATGGCATTCCTAAAGTATTTTGCTTTTTGATTGATCATTTAAATTCATGCCGGGGGTGAACTAAAAAATCACGCTCCAAGTTTAGTTTAGTTTTGTCCTAAAACCTTAGATAATGCAATTAATTATTAAAAATGTGTAAGTTTCCTTCAAATCCATATTGAAGTTTTTAATCCTTTTTTTCTCTATTCACACATGTACTTTCACTTTTAGGACACTACACTGCCAATTTGATTCGTGGTACCCACGACAACGGCCCATCTTCAACTAACTCAAAAGCTTCGTGGCCTCTTCAAAGGCGTGGGCCAGCGAGGCTCCAACTCGTCAGATCTCGACGAGGCTCGACCTCGTCTGTGGCTTGTCATTGGTTGTTGTCGACGCCCGGCGACTAGCGGAGGAAGAAAGAAGAAGAAAAAAGAAAGAAAAGAAAAATAAGAATAAGAATTATTTAAAAAATTTTCCTTTTTAGAAAAATTATAAAAATTGTCCACGTCAACGCGGTAATGCCACATAGGACGGTCGGTGTCCATGTCAGCAATTTCCAATCAAACGACATTTTCCTTACCAGAATACCGGTCTCAGCCAAATATCAGAAAATATTTTTAGAAATGTCACAATTTTCCGTGAAACAAACGGAGCCTAATAGTCCATCCATTTCAGCACTTAATGAAAACATTTATAAGCTTAGGACTTGGTTACACCCTCCAAAAATTTCGGGATTCAATTCAGGATATTTGGGGCAGTTATTCGTGAACTAATCGAAGGAAAATGCTCAGATAACGCCATTTCATCAACCAAGCTATGTCATATCGATTATTGACCCTTGCATTATATTGAGTAGGTTTCCCGTCCTTCGCTCCTTTCCTTTTCTGAGTAGGTTCGTACTTTCTGATCAGTATTGTGTAGGAAGGGCAAGTTAATTAAGAATTGCTTCCTCCATGAAGGATTTCTTGCCCCTTTTGACTTATGAGAGAAAAAGGGCTTTGCCAAAAGTTGCTTGAATGTATGGTTTTCCAAGCCAATGACAACACAAAATCGGAGGACTCAGGAACAGAAAGGGCATGCCCCTAATTAGAAATTGGGCAGAAAGGAACTATGTATTTGTTCCTAAATGGCATGAATTTTTGTGCTTTTTAAGTAAGTTAGTAAGAAATTCGGGCGAGGATGTTGATAACACATATTCAAACATGGCAACCTTTAATGTCTTCATCACGAACCACGTGATGATACTGTTTGAAAAAAACAAATCGGACAACTCTTTGAATAAGCATCTCATTTGCTTTCTTTATATAATTTCAGTTTAGTCGAAGCACACGTTAAAAAGACTATTTTCATAAGAGCCTTGCTAACAAGTGTCGTAGGGGTACTAGATATGACTACTAAAGATAATAAAAACACATTTCAAAGCACCTTGAAAATTGAAAATGAACATATTTAAGGAAAATAAATATCTTCGAATAAATATTCTCATTTTAAAGCACAATTAGTAACCCTAAACCTATCCCCCTTGAGTACTCTTAACCTTATCCTTTGAATGGTTAGTTGCCTTTTGCTCCTCCTACGTACTTAACAAATGGGTATGGTTTACCTTGTTCGGCATTGATCACACGCACATAAAAAGGAAAAGTCGATCCTCAAGAATTATGACCATTTCCAACTTGGCTGTTCAATAACTATGTTGAGGACACTTTATGAAAAATATATGGAGCAAAAGTAACGATTTAGAAAATATTTTTTAAAAACGATTGTCTATGCCGTTTGGAAAAATCAGCCATTGAAAATTTATTTCATTATCAACAACTGACTGATTTTTCCAAATGATGAAGATAATTATTTTCTTTTTAAAAAAATTTCAAGTTATTACTTTTCTGTAAAATAAACGCACCAATAAATACGAATACGTGAAAATTCTTGTTTGTGATATACAAATCCAAATACAAGAATCTGGTCCTTTTTTTTTCTTTTTTTTGGTCAATCTCTCTCTCTCCCTCTCTCTCTCTCTCTCTTCCTTCAAGAGAGTTTTCATAGGGGTGTGTGTGTCAATTCAAGGGGTAGGTGAGACCTGGTAAGCATTATTTTTCCCTTTATAAATACCTGGAGTGCTTGGCAACTTCGAATCATGCCAGCCCACTAGTCCTTCCTTTCCTGTACATGCCAAACAAGAGAGCCTCTCCTCATCTCTCCCCTCTCCAACCACCCCTCAAGAGGAAGCGTCTTCCTTCCCCTGAACCCCACTCCCACCTCACCGGCAAATCCACCATGCCCATCGACACCCTGTCCGGCTCCGGCCAGACCATCTGCGTCACCGGCGCCGGCGGCTTCATCGCCTCTTGGATGGTCAAGCTGCTCCTCGAGAGAGGCTACGCAGTGCGAGGAACCGTCAGGAACCCAGGTAGATAAAAAAAAACACAACGAATTCGATGCGGTGGTTACGTCAGATAGAATCGATCAGTGTGACGACTTTTTTTCCGAAGATAATCGTGTGATTATGTGTAGACGATCCGAAGAATGCGCATCTGAGAGAGCTGGAAGGAGCCAGTGAAAGATTGACGCTGCTCAAGGGTGATCTGCTGGACTACGAGAGCTTGAGAGAAGCCATCATGGGGTGCGACGGCGTCTTCCACACCGCCTCTCCGGTCACCGACGATCCCGTGAGTCCAATCTATTTCTTCATCTTCCTCTCTTATAGCTTAGTCCTAGTTCCGGTTCTAGCCAGGAGTTTTTTGCGGAGTTGGACTGATGAATTTGTGCGAAGATGGCATTTCTTTTTGCAATTGGAGACGACCCTTTTCATTCCATGTTGCATCTAACGAGTAGACAAGCCTTGAAAGATTTTTGGACGATGATTCGTGTCGATTTAGGGAGGTATTATTATTAGAGAGGGAATAGAATAAAGTAGACGATTATTCGTGTCGATTTTCAGACGATTATTCGGTCCTCTTTCTTCTTCTGTTGTTATCTCCTCCACCAACCCAAACCGTATGGACACACGGGACCAAACTTCGAAAGCGACATCAGACCTATGACCTAATACGTGCCGGTGCTCCACTGGCGTACCTCAAAAACGGTGCGTTCGGTTGGCCCCACTTTTGAAGAGAGACCGGCGTCTTTCTCACCCCCACAATCAATCATAGTGATGTCGACCGTGAGACAAACGTGTTTTATATTGATTCAGCTCAACACTCGGTTGCATTTCATGAATTTTACATTACTTGTTACATGCGACCGTATAAGATGTTTTCGCTGCATTCATAACGTTTCGATGGTCTTTCCTCAATCTATTTATTGTTCGAATGCTAAGGAACAAATGGTGGAGCCGGCTGTGATCGGGACGAAGAATGTGATCGTCGCGGCGGCCGAGGCCAAGGCCCGGCGAGTGGTGTTCACCTCCTCCATCGGGGCAGTCACCATGGACCCCAACCGCGGTCCGGACGTCGTGGTGGATGAGTCTTGTTGGAGCGACCTCGAATTCTGCAAGAGTACTAAGGTCATATCTGATTGTTCTCCTTCATACTCGCATTAATCTAAGTTGACGAAGTCAATGCGTCGCTTAAACCATTGTTGACCAAGACCTAGTCACATGTCCAGCATACACCCATATGTACTAATTCCCCATGATTAAAGTAGATCCCATATTTGATCTCGCAGAACTGGTATTGCTATGGCAAGGCGGTGGCGGAGCAGGCCGCTTGGGAGGAGGCGAAGGAGAGAGGGGTGGACCTCGTGGTGGTCAACCCCGTGCTCGTGCTCGGACCGTTGCTTCAGTCAACGATCAACGCGAGCATCATCCACATTCTCAAGTACTTGACTGGGTCGGCCAAGACATACGCCAACTCGGTCCAAGCGTACGTGCACGTCAAGGACGTCGCGCTCGCTCACATCCTCGTCTTCGAGACCCCATCCGCCTCGGGCCGCTATTTGTGTGCTGAGAATGTCCTCCACCGCGGTGACGTGGTGGAAATCCTCGCCAAGTTCTTCCCCGAGTATCCCTTCCCGACCAAGTAAGTAATCTTGATGGATGGTTTCTTAATGTTCTCGATGCTTTTACTACTACCCGCAACAAGCATTTTCATAGGAGATTGCTAGAACTTAGGTAGTCCTGAAATTGATTATTGTAAGTGTACACGATAGGTTTCGGATTTTTATTTTTATTTTTTGGAAAATTGTAGTAATCTTGATGGACGGTATTTTTTGGAATTTTTGGAAAATTGTCCAAAAAGTCCTAAAACTATTGTACAACTGTTAATTTAGTCATAAACCTTTTAATTGTATCAATTTAGTCCTAAACCTTTTGATGATTTGTCAATGTAGTCCTAAATCTTTTAATTGTGTCAATTTAGTTCTAAGGTTATTTTATGATTTGCCAATTTAGTTTCGAAAGGCTTAGGACTATATTGACAAATTGAAAGGTTTATAACTAAATTGGCAAATCGTCAAAAGTTTCGATTTAAATTGGTACCATTAAAAGGTTGGGGACTGAATTGACCGCCTTACAATAGGTTTTGGATTTTTTGAACAATTTTTCTCAATACTAAGGGTACAACTCATGGTAAATTTTTTTGGAGCTTGACATTTACATATAAATAAAATGATTTCAACGGTTAAATAGCTTGAACGATAAGTTGCTTAGCATTCCTCAAGATGACGTGGTCCAAATGTCGATTTTGCATATTTTTTTTACACAATACAAACGGAAGATCGGACCGACTGTCGGCGTGGGGTGTCGGTCCATTCACATAAGTTCCAATTGCCAATTGTCATTTCTCTTTCTCTGTCTAGCCACAGATATCTAGTTGGTGAGGGCAACAGGGAGGTAAATTGAGAAAAATCCCGCTGACAGCTTCATGACGCAAACCTATTATCATTATTAAAACTAAAAAAAATGAACAAAGGAACGGGAAATTGAAGTGGGAAAATTTGAAATTTGAGAAAAACAAAAGGATTTTGTGGGACGACACATTATTGTCCAAAGGACACCATTATGTTTTTTTCTTTTTTTCTTTCTTTTCTGGGTCCAATTTTACTTTTTAAGGTAGTGGGGAAGTTGGTGTACCGACCTGACGACTTACGACAGAAAAGATAAAGAAGGAGACATTGGTGCCCGATCACGAATGTACTTCGTGTGGCGGAGGAGTATCCTCACCTAACTTCCCAGCCCAATCCATGTCTCTCTTTCACCTAACCTCGTCCACGTCTTGCTTCTTCCATCCCATCATGGAAGCTTTGCACAGACGCCACAGTTCCATTGATGCTTCTGGACTTGAAAAATAACTTTGATCGATCATTTTCTGTTTCCTTCTTCCATCCTCATGAGACAATCACGTGTTGGTGGACAATTTTACATCAATCTCGAGCGTATGGGAGTCACTTTAATTCTTGTTTGTTTGTTGAATCCATGTAATGTGTTGAGAATAGGACTGGGTCGTTTTCAGCTGGAGTATAATGGCCCTATGTGCAGGTGCTCTGATGAGGTGAACCCAAGAGCAAAACCATACAAATTCTCCAACCAGAAGCTGAGAGACCTGGGGCTCGAGTTCACCCCGGTAAAGCAATGCCTGTACGAAACAGTCAAGAGCTTGCAGGAGAAAGGTCACATACCTGCCCCTCCCCAGCCAGAGGATTCGGTGCGTATTCAGGCGTGATCTAGATCTGTCACGGTGCGCATTCGTAATAAGGAGACGTGAGATTGATATGTGGAAATTCGTTTGTACTTTTCTTAGTCGAACCTAGAGATATTAAACCCTGAGTTATGCATTGGAATGGAAGTTGTCGATTGATCAATCATTGTAATTTATCGTTAGCGGAAACGGAATGTCAATTACCATCCCGAGCAGCATATTCACACATTAGATTCTTATCTTTCATGTATGTCGTGTAACGGGTTATGGCAAAGTATAATGATCTTTAGAGGTGAAATCCATGTGGAAGGTCAGTCTATAATGTTCTTTCCTACTGTCCAAATTTTCTTCTTGAGATCTAGACCTTGAAAGCACTTTTCGCCGTTTGATTATCGAAGAATGTCTCTGGCCATGATTTGAATCCTAATCTCTTAAACTCACCACTTATAATATGTCTCGAGTTAAGTGATCAAATACCGACAGACTTATATATTAAACTATACATCCATAAGAATATTTTGACCTCGTTTCCAAATAATTGTCCTCGTGAAATGGGTCGTGCTGGTAGTTGAAAACGTGATTAGGACTCACTATTATAGAGAACCCGCGAAGACAAAGGCTTTTTACAGGATTAACAATGATAAACTACAAGAGCTCCATCCTGAATAATTTAATTCTATCAAATCCATTAATTTTATGTAATTGATTTATTAGGGGGGGTTGGTGGGTTAGCGTGTAGTGTTGTTGGATACTCCATCTTACAGTCTTTGGGCATTGTCAGCATCGGAGGCGCAGTGTGCAGCGAAGGCCTCCTATAATAGTACAGGGTTTCAGCAGATACGAGGAAACGTGGACCGTGGCTTCTAACAGGTCTGACACTCTTTGATTGCCTCTAGATATATCGTGCCAAATACCCTTTAAAAAACCTCCAACTTTAATTTTTTTTTCCCAATTCTACCGTTCAGTTTTATCTCATAAAAAACCTTCAATTTTAAATTTTTTTTCTCAATTTTACCTTTTAGTTTTATCTCATAAAAAATCTCCAACTTTAGATTCAGTCTTAATTCTACCATAAACTTTTTTTATCCCATAAAAAATCCTTAACTTTAGGTTATGTCCAAATTATACCATAAATTTTTTTTTATCCTATGAAAACCCCACAACTTTAGATCTTGTCCTATTTTTATCATCTAGGCACAATTTAACCCTAACATTTTACAGGTTTCATAAAAAAAAAAAAAAAATTTACTTGAGTCATAAATTTGCCCCTATTAACCTTCCGTTCGATATTTCTTATTGACATCCGAGAGATGGAATACTCCCAAGTACAAACTGTTCGAGCCTCCCGAGCATGAGTTCTCCAACGCAAAAGATGGAACATTCCCAAACACGAGAGATCGAAAACCGATCACAAAATCACTAAAGTTGGGTTAATGAAGACAGATTTGGGACTCAACAAAAGTTGATAATCTTTTATGAGACAAAAAAAAAATTAGAGTAAAAGTGAAACTAGACTTAAAGTTAAGATTTTTTTATGAGACAAAAAAAGTAGGAGGTTCTTTATGACACAATAGGTAAAATTGGGACAAAAGTTTAAAAGTTAGAGGTTTTTTTTTTTTTTTTTTTTTTT
>BCNH02000010.1:27297225-27310071 GCA_001662345.2 Metrosideros polymorpha var. glaberrima
AAAATTAACGGGAGAATTTGATTGCACAAATTTGATAAGTTTTAGAACTTGATTATACTTTTTTCAATATTTAAGGATTCAATTGCATTTTCGTAACAAGTTTTAGAACTTCTAGTACACATTATCCAAGAAACTATGACTTGGACCTATGAAATTGTCCACTAATGTTTGTAGCTGGTGGCCAAGGTGGACCATGACATAAGTTGTTTATAGCATCTATCGCAATTAAAGTGGATTAGTCAAAGGTGATAATCTAAATAGTCGCTTTGTATGTGTTATTTTATGAATTAGTTGGCTCGGACTTGGGAGGTGATTACATAGCATGGTGGGCCGGTTTGTGATTATGCTCGTCCATTATTAGTTGCGCGGGCCTTGTGATTGCAATCGGGCTTCACAATGCCTTCGACATGGTACCCGATTTAAGGTTCAATGTTGTATGGGCCGATCAGATGATTCGGCCATGGGCCCGAATTACGAGGTTTGGGCCACTTTGCTTCCTACGTGGCCCAACCCCTTGGAAAATAACACCTTGTTGGGTGGCCTTTTTCTGTTTACAGCGACGAGTGTTCAAACGGTTTCAAGAGCGCTTTACTAATCTCATCGGGTCAGCCACGGTCTCTCGACCCCACAACTGTCGGGTAAATCGCTCGAGCGATAAATTTATGGGGCCGATATATGTTTTAGTGGTTGCTATATGTGATGTTATATGCCGCCATTCGGGTAAAAGTACCTTTAGATCATAGCATTTGCAGATCCGATAAAAATTACCCGTTCATTGTGTGAAAAAAAGAAAATGAATATTGAATAGGGCACGTCACAACAAGTGACGGCAAAGTCGCATGACAATTTGTTATTACTTATCCGTCATCAAATTATATCTAGACATGAAATAGTACTTGTCCCATACTGCCAAATAAAGTTTTGCACTGATCCTCGCTCTTCGAGTTCGGTCTAACTTCATATCTTTAATGGACTGTTTACACTTCACGTCACAAAAAAACAAGAAGCTTCGATTTAACGAGTTACTTAACGAGCAAGTATCGAACAACAAAATTATACAGTAGCTCTACCAACTTAGCTAACTCGTTTTATTATTTGGTTCTCAGATTATAGGTGTTGTCGAACAGCCATATTAAAAAAGATAAATTCATTCGTTATCACTTCATTTACGTCAATCGCCATTGCACAGGTGGCAAATAAATAAAGCCTTGGTAGTCAACCAAAGGAGCTACTAGGGGTGGATTTGATATCCTGATCCGAATCAAACGCAATGCTTTTGTCGACTCCCCCTCTTTCCTTAGATTTTCTTTAGTTTTATGCAAATGCAATCAACTCTCAATCTCTTCATCATCCTGTTCCTGGGCCGCCACGTGCAGCGAGCAAACAAGAGAAGACGAGAGACCAAATAATCATATAGTTTTTCTGCAATCATGCATGCAATCATCTGATCAAGCAGTTTCATTGTGGAGATATATGTCAGAATGCATCACCACGTGACGCGACATGAGATTAATTAACTCGAAATTGATACAAATTGACACGTTTTTGCTCATTCTTAATGTACTTACATTGAAATAGTTATGCAACGACACGCATGACCGGCAAACACGAATCGTCGGCTCACAGATGTTGCGGTACCGACCTTTGGCAAGTGATTCTGGGAATTTGTTTCATGTGTTCATTTGTATTATTTACCTCGTTTGGTTGTTTCTCTTCCCATTACACAGCTTTTTCATGTAATACATATTTGGTAGGAAGTTACACAAAGCAATATAATCATAAAACAATTAAGGGTATATTTGCTTATAATTTTTACTTTCCCTCATGATTTTTTTTTTAAAAAAACATTTCAATTTTGCAAAAATCATCTATAAAATAAGTATTTTACATGTCGATATTTGTATATTTCGAAAATCTTTTAGGTGTTTTGCAAATAAAAGTTAAATCGCACAAGTCATAACACTTCGAAGAAAAAACTATAGATATTAATATTAAAAATCACTCTCGATAGACCCTTAACGTTGATTGTAATTTGAGAAGATGACTCAGCTATCACAAGGCGGATTTTCAACATTCATATAATAAAAAAGTATAATTTTTAATGAACTAAGATTATACGAGATTTTACTTTTACAACAGCAAAGCGCGGACTCTTCTAGCATACATTAGAGGAACATAAATTTCGATTCGACTTATTTTAGGAAACGGAGTTAAACCGTAAAAAATTTATGGGTGGTTCTATTTAAATTTAAAAGAGATTTATAATATTTTATTGTCGTTGTGTTGCATTTTTATTTTGATGCTTTAGTTTCCGATTCCCCAAAAAAATTGTCATTGTGTTAATTATGTTGTTAAAATGAAAGGATATTGACCTTGAAATATAACTGAAATTTTTTCTTATCTAAATTTATGGTTGAAAGTGATATTCAAGCTATGTTTATTTTGCGGAGAATAATTTTAAAAACATTGCCCTAAAAATGCTCATTTGTATTGGTTACAAAAGTTAACGAACGAAAAACATTTCATCATGAACGAAAATATTTAAACATAAATTATATTGATTAATCATTTCAAGTAATTCATTTCCTGCAATACAAACGCATCCTCAGTTCAATTCTAATGTGGAGATGCGGCACATCTCCTCAGCGGAACTGAAGTAACCTTACGAAGTTGAATGTCATAACGCGATCCCCATCCTAATGAAACGACTGTAGAGATTGAGAAAGAGACTGTTCACAATTCCAAAAAGCACAACCCCAAGAAGAAGAACCAAATTGCAGCTGTGGCTGGCAAAGCTGGATACCCCCACTTGCCTTCAGGATAAGTAAAGAAGGCCAGGCCGATGAGCCTTTCACACTTAGCTTTTCACCGGGGTCTCTATTTCCACAAGGAGTCCTGGGACCAGAGGGAGGGGTTGACAAGTGAAACGCCCTCTCTTTCTTGGGTCCCTTTTGCAGGGGTCCAGACCCTGATAAAGCTATGATTCTCTGGGTGATCGGTGGCCACCACATAGCATGGATAAGGAACAATCATGGAGGCAAACGAAAGAGAAACATTAACTACCAGTCAGTCCTTCAAACTCTTAACTGGTAAGTATAGCAACTAATAGTCATGGAGACCCCACTTTTTATGCCTCTCCCCTTTGCTTTTTGTAAGCCCTCCTCGTCCTGCCTCTTGAGCAAAGTCTTACTGCTCGGAAGGAACTGGAGAAGAGACCAGACCACAGGTTGATTGCAGACATTACACTCTTGTTTAGGTTCTTCCTGGGTTGTTACTAATGGTTAAACAAGGTGTTGTAAGAAATATGGCTGCTCAAGAACTGAAATTGACAACCGGGTCTATGTGCCAGCTGAACATCTATCCACTAAGCTGCGAAGGATGTCTAAGCAGAGGAGCAAGAAAATAGCAACAAAAATAAAAGGTTGGCAGTAAACAGAAGTCGTGAATGATGGGATCTGCACCCTCGTGATTCTCACATAGTATGATTAGCTAATTAAACATTAAGAGCAAGGTTTAGTGGAGACAGATAGTTTCACCTTTTCTAATTTCCTAACAGCGTTTTGTCTTCAGGGCATCACGTTTCAACCAGTGTGCTTCTTCAGGAGATCAAATTCCATTGCCTTTTCCTTTTTAGCCTAATTTCCACATCCACCAAAAGTTTGATTGATAGACTGAGCCTCCATGGAGGCCCCAGGTTGCAAGGCGAGACAAAGCACCTCAGCTCCATCCGTCGGCAAGTCAGCCAACGCCAGAGATATCAGATAAGATTCACATGACTTGGGGGCAAACTTACACGGAAAGAATTTCCAAAAACCAGTAGATTACAATGAAGATCACCCAAAAGCTATAATACTCCCATCCCCCGGAAAAATCTGTGCCGGCTTACTGACCACACGAGTTCGATAAGAGCAATATTTACATAGAACAAAATCACTGCATAGCCATGGAGAAACATGAAAGTTGGAAATTCCCGAGAAATGGAATGTGAACTGGTTATATCCGGTCTACTTTAAGCTTCTACTCTAATGGATGGCCCTTGAGTCTTGACCTCACAGTTAGTTAGTGACAGTCATTCTCCCCCTGCCAACTCCACACAATGTCCTTGAGCGCAGGCCTCACATCCTCCTCGCAGAACTTCTTATACTCAAGAGTGTCGCCCGCGCACTTCGACAACTCGACCACCACGACCTCCGGCGCCACCTCAAAGACTTCCGCTGTCACTGCCAGCTTCCCTTTCCTCCCTTCCTTCTTCCCCTGCAGCTTCAGCTTGAAGTCCTTCAAGCTCACCACCCCGAAATTCAGCCTCCTGGCCAGCGCCTCTAGCTTCCCAACTATCGCCGAGGCCGAGCACTTGGAAGTGAACATCGAGCCCAACTTGCGTTGGCTCTCAAACATGCAGGACAAGTCGAACCCGGACGACATGGACGATATAAACTCGAACGCGTTGTAAAAAGGCGGCTTTGAGTTTGATCTCACCAGCTCCAACTCGCAACTGCAGTTCTCATCATTTTTCTCCATTTCCTGTTCCTCAATAGAGAAAGCCACTGGCCTAGTGAACCCCTTTTGAAACCATGAGGTCCTCATAATCTCTGGAATCGAAATTCTCTTTTCGGGGTCTGCAACGAGCAGCTTGGAAATTAGTTTCTTAGCATCGGGCGAGAACCAAGGTGGGTACTCATACTCAGCCTTGAACACCTTCCTGTACATTCTCATCACATTCTCGTCCTGAAACGGCAGATACCCTGCAAGCAGCACATACAGAATCACCCCACAAGACCACAAATCCGCCTTTGCCCCGTCGTACCCCTTCTTCCGCAAGATCTCCGGCGCAACATACGCCGGAGTCCCACACTGCGTGTGCAACAGCCCGTCAATCCTGAGCTGCTCCGGCAAAGCCGACAGGCCAAAGTCGGAGACTTTAAGGTCCTCATTCTCGTCCAGCAGGAGATTTTCGGGCTTCAAGTCGCGGTGCGACACGCCGCGGCTATGGCAGAAATCGATGGCGCTAACCAATTGCTGAAAGTACTTCCTGGCCACATCCTCCTTCAATTTGCCTTTGGCAACTTTGGCGAACAACTCACCGCCTTTCACATACTCCATGGCAAAGAAGATCTTTTGCTTGGTGGCCATGACCTCCTTGAGCTCCACTATGTTGGGGTGACGCACCATGCGCATCACGGAGATCTCGCGCTTGATCTGCTCCATCAGACCATCCTTCTTCACCTGGTCCTTGCTGATGACCTTGATGGCCACGCTCTCCTGGGTCAACAGGTTCTTGCCATAGTATACCTTCGCGAAAGTGCCCTTACCCAACAGCCTCCCCATCTCGTACTTCCCAAACAGAACGTTTCTTGGAGACCCTGTTTTGCCATTTGGTGCTCCATCGTGCTGTGTCTGGTCACCCATCTGGGTCCTTGAGGGGACAAAAGCTCGAGAACTAATGGAGTCTCTGTGAAAACAAGCAGAAAGATGATGGGTTTTCAGTCTCCAGGACAAAACTCAACACAAAGTTCATCGATGGTGGACTTAAATCATCTTTCGGTGTAGAAGTGGATATAGAGGGAAAGAAACGGAGCGATTGTTGTCCTGTATCCATTGAAGGACATGGTTTTCTAGAACAGTGGGTGAATCTGGAGGGTAGCGGCAAGCACATAGAAACATCTCATGATATATAACAGTTGAAGGAGAAAATAACAATTTGCCAATCGAGAGTTGGACACTTGGCGGTTGGGTGGGGACACGAATGATTTATGACATTGTTGGACACTGTTCAGCCATTTGAGTTCTTATGGGTATGGCGAAGCTTCCCATCCAGTGAAGTGAAGTTGCATTTGATGCCATATCAGCATTGTCAGAAACACCAAAATTTTTCGATTTCATGGACATTATTATTCCTTGGTTCTGATTCTGAATCATTTCGGAATTTACTATAACAGTTTACTCCAACTTCAATTAGTACTGTTGTTTTCTGTCCGAAGTTAGAATTATCGCTCGACTCTCACTTGTTTGCATTAGCATACTATTCACGTTATATGAACAATCTTCTTTGATTTTTCATTTTTTTTTTCCGAAATTACAAAAAAAAGAAAGAAGAAGCTCATTTTCCACCCTCTTTGAGCACTCGATTAGAAACAATTGGCTCTTAAGGTATTGAATCGTAATCTCGACATAAAGCTAATTACGTGACCCGAACGAGTGAAAGTCCAATTTCGTCCATAATTTTTTGTTTTCCTCTTTCACCTTTTCAGAAGCTTTGCTCTCTGATGTATTAGTTGAACCCATTTCATTCAGCTAAGATAACACTGCAAAAAGGGCTTGCTACTGGAAGTATGCCATGGATAACATGACTTGGAAATGGTTATGAAATCTTCTCCTGAGCAGAAACCAGCTCTCTGACATTGTAAATTTGTAAGTGCTTGTTAAGAACTTGTCTAGGCTGTAGCTACATCGATTAGCTTTGCCATGTGGGTTACGGTTCACCATCGCACTTGATTGCTCACCACTTCTGATAGAGCCATTTGATTTAACGGCAGAGCCTACTAACACAATGATGTCGATAAGCTTTATAAATAGCTGGAGTTTTGAGTCATCGTAACGTAGTAAAGGTTCATTTGAATGGGGAACTTGGATATAGGAAGTTGGATGTTCTTGTATCCCAATCCTACGCTAAGTACCCTCTAAACTTTAGCCTTTAGAGGTGAGGTTGGACTTAGAAAGGGGGATGCCAATCAAAATCATGACTACCGGGGGTGTTACTGGAAGCATAACTTTAGGGCCTCAACTGAAGAGACAGATTCATAGCATGTTTGGGTGAGTGAGACAGTAGTATGGAGCATGTCATTGGACTTTACTCGCAGTCGCAGGCCCGCGCATCCATAACCCATCGTCGGGGTCCCAATTCGGGTCCTGGGGTCTCTTTGCATCTCGGCCAGATGTCTGAAACTCAGGCCAAGTGCTAAGGGTTCAGGTTCGAGGCTATTGTCTTGGAACCAAGTCTAGGATTGGGATTTTGGGTCCCGACATCAAGACCCAATTTAGGACAACCGAGAGGGTCAAACGACAGTGGTAGAGAAAGAAGCTAATTTGAGAAATTGGTTTTCACTTTACAGAAAATGTAAATAATTTTCTAGAAATTAATTGTGATCTTTTTAGCAAGAACATATGTTTCCATGATTTCTTTTCTTAAGTGGCGTTATATAGCAAAATATATAGACATCTCAGGGTAAATGCTTCTCCGCGAACAAACTGACGGTTGAAAATAATAATAGGGAAGAGAGAAATAAGGAATTTGTGTATATTTCGATATATTGATTATCGGTACATGACCCTATTTATAGGCTTTATTGGATAACTAATTAAAGTAATAAGATAAACATAATACCAAATATAATCAACCAATGATATTCATTATTAAAGAGATACACGCATAATTTGAGATATATGCAGAATCAAGTAAATTTTCTAATATCGCTAACAATGATCTTGAAAATGAACACTAGACACCGTCGATGGACGAAATAAAAGTACTAAAAGGAAAGGCTTATGGCACCAATGGCATACATAGCATATTTGGACGCGCACGTCATATTACGATAAAGAAAGTGCAATTCTGTTCTTTTGGTTTAGGCCCCAACTTTCTACCATAAAAACAAAAGGACTCACGCCACGTAAGCCTATTGGTAAATTGAAATACGGAATAAATCTTAGTATTCGGAAATTGAAATTGGATAAAAACGTGGATGGTTTGGTGAATGGGAATAGTTTTTCGAAATTAGATGTTGATAATTTTTTGGGTGAGAAAATAGGGATAGAGCATCCCGGAAATAACCTCATTTACTAAAATAATTTGAATTTTAATAAACGTTGAATATGCTTCTTGGAGTGGACACAATATCGATGGATAGATGCAAAAATGAATCAATCATAAAAATAAAAATAAAAATAAAAATATAATTGGGCTAGGCTTACCTAGTTCTCCTGGTGGGGGTTTGGTAAAGCCCATTAACGAGAAAAGGCCCATCCAGTGTTCCTAGTCGAGCAACAAACTTTAGAAACTCAGATCCTCTCTGCTTTTACTTCTCTAGCTGCAGAAATTTCGGATTGTAGCATGTAATATGTTCTTAGAAGTTACTTCCATATGCTTTTCATTAGGGCACTAAGCACTCCAATCATTATGAGAATGGATGGGTTAGGAAAGATCAATGGCGAGCAATTTCAACATGACGTTTTACAACTTTGTCGGCATAGCACGTCACGTCGTTGCCGCACCTTCTACGGTCCTATTACGTCTCGCGTGCTCACATTCAATTTAGTATATGCACTGCACGTCACGGAATACTTGCTCGTGTCGCACGAAAAAGGGGTAGCGCGTCTTCCTCTCAAGTCCATCATGTATGTGGACGAAGACTCTCGTCAACCCCAACTAAAGAAGACTTGGCTACTAGGTAACAAATATATGTGGAGTAGAGCAAGTATCTGCACTTTCGTTTGCCAAAGTTTTTGGACTGTCTAAACAAGAATTGCAGCAGACCAGAGATTTTTTCTGGTGTGCCATGCCTAACAAAAATCGAAGTCTCAAATGTTATAAAAATACATACCGAATGATGAAAAGTCATATTTATATACGCGTTCTCCTTATTTGTGAGTGATTCTTCATTTATGACTTTTACTCTTTTTCCAAATCTTTGTATCTTTGACGGTTCAAACATTATTGGATGCAATTCAGATCGAAGCAGCAACTACCATGGAAACCCTAAATCACCTACAAGTACGAACCGGAGAGTGTTAGGAGTCATAGCCTTATAACTATGAACTGATAAGTGAGATGTGAAGCGCGAATCAAGTGAGATGGGATGCAAGTGTGCTTATCAATGAGGTCCATGCCCGTTTAAAACCCTTCTCTAATCTCAATCCAGCCCATTACAATCGCGAAGCCGACCGAGTGGGGACTGGGTCGCTAACCTTTAAAATGACAAGATTATCAGCATGCATAATGGTACATATATTCCATAAATTTATGTATTTTTTCAAGGGAAGGGAAGAAGATAGGATTTTCGTGTACGGCAGAGAAAGAGAAGAGATGGCTGACCTTATCCATATTCAAAAGAGTGAAGCTGAATTCTGCAGAGGATTGATTTTCAATTGAAACCTTTTTGAGACCACGGAGTTTGAATGGGAACCGCTAATTTTCCTCCATCCAATGCTATCCTTTCAATCGAAGGTGGATCGGCCACCAACTTGGCCACTTGTTGTTGGTGGGTGTTACTGTAGCGATGAAGACGGGGTCGATCCTGGTCTTCTTACGACTTTTAACTTCACAGTGATCGGGATGGATGGTTTGACTCGGGATTCGGTATGATCCATCAATACAAGACCCACATGGTGACCTCACTTCCGACGTCGAACAACCTCCGCACCGCCCATTTTGATAATTTATTACACGAAATTCTACATAAATTGCCGATCTCGAATAATTGCAGGAACGATAGAAGAACAATCGCCACCCAAATATCGATTAATAAATGGGATTCGGAAAGTATTTTTCCAAAAAATGATTGCTCAAATCGCTTATATTAATGAACGAACGAAAAATATTCTCGTTATCCACAAAAATGTGTAGACATAAATAGTTGTCGATAATGAAAATATTTTTCATTGGCTAATTATTTCAAGCGATCGTATTCAATAAGAAAACTTTCAAATTATTCATTTTTTGTGAAACAAATAGAGCACCATTCGAATCCTCGGCACAGGAGACAAAGGTGGAGAAAAAACATAAAGAATAAGACACATGTTAAAGGGTTAAGTCTAGATTAGGGTGTGTTAGCGTGAGCTATCTATTAGAGCCAAAATAGGAAGAGTTTTTTTTATTTTATTCTCTTTCTATGTATATCTCTTGTTTCTATGTATATCCCCTTATTTGTAGGTCAATTAGGGTTGGTTCTCTTCTCTGTATATATGTGTGCTTATAGCCTTGTAAACGTAAGCCGAAATATAGAAATCACAGAAGAGTTTTTAGAATTCTTTATTGTTCTACATGGTATCAGAGCCACCGATCAAGGGACTCTATACTCGATCCAATCACTTAGACTCCATTGTTGCGACCTTCGTCGTTGCTCCGACCAGACTTCTTGAAGATCGCTGCAACCGTGCTGCATCAATATAGCCCTATGGCAGACACAAACCCGACCGGCGATGTTCTTCCCCTGATAACACAAGGGGGAGCTTCGAATACTGATGCTCTTATTGAGCGTTTGACCCAAGTCCAGTCCCAACATCATGTTCCACAATCTCATGTTGAGACTCCGGCTCCCCCGATTGCCGTCAAGTTAGATGGAAGCAACTATGGTCTTTGGTCCCAAGTTGTTGAGATGTACATCTCTGGCAAAAACAAGTTGGGATATATTACCGGGGTTCTTCCTCAACCCCCTCCGAATGATCCTGGCTTCCGGAAGTGAAAGACTGACGATTCAACTGTAAAAAGCTGGCTTATCAATTCCATGGATCCCGCATTGATTGGCAACTTCATCCGATACCCCACCGCAAAAGCAGTTTGGGATGCAGTGGCTACGACATTCTTTGATGGTGCTGACGTCTCGGGGTATATGATTTAAAGCGACGCCTGACCCGATTGAAGCAGGCGGGTGGACCCATTGAAAAGTATTATAATAACCTTCAAGGACTTTGGCGAGAAGTTGATTTTCGTTGGCCTAATCCCATGACCTGCGCTCATGATATTGACAGATACAACACTTTAGTTCAGGAAGATCGTGTTTACTTGTTCTTAGATGGCCTGGATGATCACCTGGACAAGGTCCGGGCTGATGTATTGCAGATGCAACCATTTCCTACGGTCGAACAAGCCTACGCACGAGTAAGAAGAGAAGACGTGCGCTAGGCCGTTATGATGGCACACCCACAGACTCCCACTGCTGCTGCTATGGTGTCGCGTGGCAACAAAACAAGCTCACAATTTTCAGAATTCGGCCCCGGACATGCTACTTTACGAATGGTTCCTGGTTCTACTCCGCCTGGGGGAGGGCGCTCTAGCACTGGTCCGAAAGCTAAGTCGCAACCGCTAGCAGCAGGGGGTTGCACTCACTGTGGGAATTCTCGACATACGAAGGAGACCTGTTTCAAGTTGCATGGCTATCCTGAGTGATGGAAAGAATTGCAGGCTAAAAAGAAGGCTGACAATCCGACGGGTAGGGGACAGGCTTCCTTGGCCATAAGTGATTCGTCCTTATCTTTGGTGCCGCAGGTAGACTCCACTGCTGCACCTGATTCCGATCCTACAGGTAACAATGGGTTTGTGCTTGTCAGTACTTCTCAGGCTGGAGGTAAAGATGGGTGGATTGTTGATTTAGGCGCTACTGATCATATGACACCCCATCCTGATGATCTCCTGCACCACACTGCTCCGAGGAGACAACATATATATAATGCCAATAGTCGTAGTTTTCCTGTGTTGGGGGCTGGCAGTGTTAAACTTTTTCCATTTTTATCATTATCTCACACTTTGCTAGTGCCATCCTTATCTAACCGATTGCTCTCTGTTGGACAAATCACTGATGAATTGAATTGTAGCGTACTCATGTATCCCTCCTTTTGTTTATTTCAGGATATCCTCACGAAGGAGATTATTGGACGTGGTACTAAGAGGGAGGGACTGTACTTTGTTGATGACTTCACTGAAAGCCGAGCATATCACACCCACAGTCAGTCTACTGCTAAGGAGAAAGAAATTTGGTTATGGCACCGTCGCTTAGGACACCCTTCTTTTGGGTATTTAAAGAAATTATTTCCAGACTTGTTCAGTAGTTTATTGGATTCTAAATTTCACTGTGAGACCTGCATCTTGGCGAAGAGCCATCGTGCTTCTTTTCCATTGAGTTTTAATAAGAGCCCAACTCCTTTTTCATTAATACATTCTGATGTGTGGGGTGCTTCACCAATCGTTATTATGTCTGGCATTCGTTGGTTTGTAACTTTTATGGATGACTGTACCAGGATGACCTGGTTATATTTGATGAAACATAAAGATGAAGTAGGGACAATCTTTCGTGTATTTCACCGCATTGTCACAACTCAATTTGGGGCTCAAATCCGTGTCCTTCGCAGTGACAATGGCAGCAAATATATTAACCAACACCTCACAGGTTATTTTCAAGACAATGGGTTAATTTACGAGACCTCTTGCACTCAGACACCCCAGCAAAATGGTGTTGCTGAACGGAAAAATCGCCATATCCTGGAGACAGCGAGGGCACTCCTGGTGGGTGGGCAGGTTCCGAATCGTTTTTGGGATGCAGCTATGGTTACTGCCGTACATCTAATGAACCGCATGCCCTCCCGTGTGTTGGCATTCCAGACCCCGCTCCAGGTTCTTTCAACGCATGTCTCACTTTTCTCAGTCTTAACTTTACCCCCAAGGTATTTGGGTGTGTGGCTTACGTCCATCTGCATAAGAATCAACGAACAAAGCTTGACCCATGTGCTGTCAAGTGTGTTTTTCTTGGTTATGGAACCCACCAGAAGGGATATCGCTACTACAATCCAGAGACAAAGAAAACTCATGTGACCATGGACATCACATTTGTTGAATCTGAACTCTTTTTTTCTACCACCAATTGTACCTTTCAGGGGGAAATCCATAGTAAAAGGGTAAATTGGTGGGAAGGTGGCATGATGGCAGGGGCTAGCGGTGCATCTAACTCATTGGTGGGACGGACATCAGGTCCAGCTGTGGATCAAGGCAGTGTACAAGGAAACCGGCAGAAACTTCTTAATGAAGATGATCGGCAGAGTATTTTGCTACAAGAGGCACAAGAACAACCTCAAGAACAG
>BCNH02000010.1:27310432-27325792 GCA_001662345.2 Metrosideros polymorpha var. glaberrima
CAGGGGCTAGCGGTGCATCTAACTCATTGGTGGGACGGACATCAGGTCCAGCTGTGGATCAAGGCAGTGTACAAGGAAACCGACAGAAACTTCTTAATGAAGATGATCGGCAGAGTATTTTGCTACAAGAGGCACAAGAACAACCTCAAGAACAGTCCTCTCTTCCTCAAAATATTCCCTCTTCAGTACCCGACCATTCTCCTGAGGTAAGCTCTCCTATCACACATAATTCACTTGTTGATAATGATGAGGTTGTTGGTTATAAATTGCCTGACAGACACAATCGAGGCAAGGCTCCTAATAGGTACTCACCAAATGTGGAGGAACGAAGGTCGAAGTACCCAATTACCAATTATGTTTCGACAAGGAAATTGTCGGAACACTTGAAGGCGTTTGTGGCCAATGTCTCCGCAATTCAAGTTCCTAGTGGAGTACAAGAAGCCTTAAGGGATCCCAAGTGGGTTCAAGCAATGAAAGAGGAGATGGAAGCCTTGCAGAAAAATAAGACCTGGAGACTAGTAGAGTTGCCGAAGGGAAAGAAGGCAGTAGGGTGCAAGTGGGTCTTCACCGTCAAATACAAAGCAGATGGGTCAGTTGAGAGGTACAAGGCACAGCTGGTAGCAAAGGGATATACCCAAACCTATGGTGTGGACTACCAAGAAACATTCTCTCCAGTTGCGAAATTGAATACCGTAAGGGTTTTGATGTCGCTTGCAGCGAACCTGGACTGGCCTTTGCACCAGTTTGATGTGAAGAACGCGTTTCTTCATGGAGATCTAGAGGAAGAAATCTACATGGAAGTCTCACCTGGCTATGTGTGTGCTAATCAGTCAAATGTGGTATGCAAACTTCAGCGGTCATTATATGGGTTAAAGCAATCACCTCGCGCGTGGTTTGGTCGGTTTAGCTTAGAGATGAAGAGGTATGGATACACTCAAAGTAATTCTGACCATACATTATTCTTGAAGCGTAGACAGGACAAAGTGACAGCATTGATCATATACGTGGATGATATGATCATCACAGGGGATGATCTTGAAGAAATTGCAAACCTTCAAGGGCGGCTAGCCAATGAGTTTGAAATGAAAAATTTAGGAGGTCTAAAATATTTCTTGGGAATTGAAGTAGCCAGATCGAAGGAAGGTATTTTCTTGTCTCAGCGAAAGTATGTGTTAGATTTATTAGCTAAGGTTGGAATGTTGGAGTGTAAGCCTGCTGACACTCCTATAGTTCAAAATCATAAACTTGGAGAGTTTCCTGATCAGGTGCCTACCAATAAAGACAGATACCAAAGATTAGTAGGGAGATTGATTTATTTGTCACACACTCGTCCTGATATTGCATATGCTATAGGGGTTGTGAGCCAATTTATGCATGCTCCGAGTGAAGAACATATGAATGCTGTGGTTCGGATTCTGCGCTACTTGAAGTCAGCTCCAAGAAAAGGGTTGTTCTTTACGAAGAACAGTCACCTTGAGGTAGAGGGATTTACGGATGCGGATTGGGCAGGTAGTATCTCTGATAGGAGGTCTACATCTGGCTATTTCACATTTGTGGGAGGAAATTTGGTAACATGGAGAAGCAAGAAGCAGAAGGTTGTAGCCTTATCAAGTGCTGAAGCGGAATTCTGAAGGGTAGCTAAAGGTCTATGCGAGCTACTATGGCTAAAAAGGTTGATGACAGAACTTGGTTTCCCACTTGAGTCCGAGATGAGACTATTTTGTGATAATAAAGCTGCGATTCAAATTTCTCACAATCCAGTTCAACATGATCGTACTAAGCATGTTGAGGTGGATAGGCATTTTGTCAAGCAAAACTTGGATACTAAGATGATAAAGTTTCCATTCGTCAAATCTGAAGATCAGTTGACAGATATTCTTACAAAGGCCTTGTCAAGTCAAGCTTTTCACAGCTCACTTGTCAAGCTAGGTATCAAAGACATCTTCTCACCCGCTTGAGGGGGAGTGTTAGCATGAGCTATCTATTAGAGCCAAAATAGAAAGAGTTTTTCTTATTTTATTCTCTTTTTATGTATATCTCTTGTTTCTATGTATATCCCCTTATTTGTAGGTCAATTAGGGTTGGTTCTCTTCTCTGTATATATGTGTGCTTATAGCCTTGTAAACGTAAGCCGAAATATAGAAATCACAGAAGAGTTTTTAGAATTCTTTATTGTTCTACAGGGTGTAATGCAAACTATATCGGTAAAATTGAGTATAAACTAGAAAAAGTCTCAAAGCAAGAATTTCATACCCCCTTTTTTTTTAGGGCAAATACCATAAAGAACCTCAAACTATGCTCTAAATATCCTCTCTTTTTTTGTTGCGAAAAAATTCAAATTTATACATGTATGACATATATATTTTCTATTTCAGTTTCATCCATGGTATATTTGTCAAGTTGATATAAGTTCAAGATTTTTTTATGGTTTATAATATTTGTGTCACAATGACCAAAATTAGAGTTTTTAGCGACATAAAAAGAGTTAAAGAGTATTTGTGTCACTCCAATATTTTGAACTCCATTTCTTAGATAACATTTCGCGGAACGGAAAATCCAATTTGGAGGATCAAAGTCAACTTAGTCAAGGCACAATCCCACGTGACCTCTGCTTTGTTAAAAGGAGCTCAAAAAAAAAAAAACAGGCAACGCGAAAAACGTTGTTGAAAGAGAAAGGAAAGGAAAGGCAAAGCGAAGCGAAGCCCCGTTCAAGTTGATGGTCGTCGCCATCCACATTTGCATTTGCAATTGCAAATAACCATAAGCCCGTACGTCTGGTCAACGCTGAATTCCCAATGGGGGAAGGGGAATTGACTTTGTCCGGCCGAGCGCACACTTGTCTCCCTTGTCGGGCTTGACTTTGACTCCCCCCACGTCCCGAGAGATGACTCCACCGACTCGCCCTTTGAACCTAATCCCCAACTTTTCTTCCTTCAAACGAATTTGTTGATGAGCCACTTGCGACGCCAAGAGAGGGGAAATATATATATATATATATATATATATATATTAAACGATTCTTGGATTTTGAGAACATTCATTTTTTGTGTAGTTGATACTTATGAGATCCCTTTTCTTTTGGTAAAAAAAGGGTAAAAATCACAAAAAACCCTAAATTATATCCACTGAGATATATTTACCATAAATTATATTTCACGACATTAGAAATCTCAAACTTGTACTTATGTGACACATTTATCCTTGGTCAAAATTCTGTTAATGAAAATCGTTAAAATCTGCCTATATGGATGCTCAAAAACAAATAATGTTGACATGGTGGCGCCCACGTAACTTAAGTGAAATTAAAACAGTGTAATTTTGCTGAAAAATCATCTAACGAATTATTACGAAGGGCAAATGTGTCACATGTGTACAAGTTTGAGATTTTTATGTTACAAGAAAAAGTTTAAGGTAAATTTGTCACAATGGGCATAATTTAGGTTTGTTTATATTACAAAAAAAAAGTTTAGGGTAAATGTGTCACAGTAGGTATAATTCGGGAATTTTTTTATGGAAAAAAGGCAAAAAACAGTACAATCTTTACTCATTACTTATGATGATAAACGATTATCATCCGAGTACATATGAAAGTAATTAAATCAAGACCCATTTATGAAATTCATATACGGAAATTTATATTGGTAGACCATATTTAAATCGAAATATCATTTTGTTGTATCACTCGGTTCACTTATTTGGATCTAATTAAGGAATGTCATTGGGACACTTGTTGAGAATTTTTTTTATTAGTGCCATAAAAAGATCCATCGACAAAATCGCATTAATTTTATAAGCGAATCCTTGGAGTATATATATATATATGTGTGTGTGTGTGTGTTGCAATCGCTCATAATTAATATGCAACATCGACCAGAAAGAATCTCATTTAGATAAGTTATTATTTAGTAATTGGATTCCTCTTAACATCACATGGAAATTAAAAAGCGTGGACAGCTCTTTAACAGCTCTCATCTTATCGGTCTCCCTCTGTCTCCCTCTCCTTCCTCCCTCGTTCCTCAAAGCCGGCCGAAGCCTCTTCGGTTTGAGCTCTATAAATATGCGCGTTCCCAATTCAGCTCCGCACTTGGTCAATTCGAGACAAATTCGTCGCCTCCGCATTCGAGGGGATCGTCTCTGAAGAAGTTGGCTTTTGCTTTCGGTCATCGCCTCCGTCTGCTTCGCCTCGTGGGGTTAACAGCAGAACTTGCTTCTCGCGAGCTCCACCTGATTCTGCACGAACAAGAACATCGGCACTTGTCTTCGGCGCCCGTGCTGTTCGATGGGTTCTTCTTCCTGGATCACTTCTTCTTTGGATCTCAGCATTAGGCCGTTGCAAGGCCCAGATGAAGCTCCGGTGAGTTAGTTGCTTGTGCCATCTCCACTCGAAACGCCTTGGCAATTGCAAAAGCATCGGCCTTTCTTGTTTACAAACCTCTGATGTTTTTTTTCTCCTTCTGGGTTCTTGCTTTTCAGACCAAAGTGGTGGAGAGCAACTTTATGGAACTGGGAAGGACTTGCTCTGGGAACAAAGATCAGGTTAGCTCCTTCTCTTGCTGTATTTGTTTTGTCGTCATACTTGAGTCTTAGCCCGTAATTTGTATGTATGTCATGTAAGTGCTTAAGCTTAAAAGCCTCTTATTATGATCCTCTGAAGCTTCTTAATCACTGGCTTTCCCCGATAGAATATTTGCAAAAACAAGAACATTAAGTATGTTAAGGTTCATGTTTTTACTCAAAACTGCTTTGAATTAATGATGGCGCGCACTCTCTGTTTGAAGTTATTTCCAAACGACTGTCGCCGTAATGATTTCTGCATTCTTCAAAGCAGCAACTTGTGTCGCGTCATTGTTTGTGTGATTTCGCGTACTAAATGTCACGTTTTTTTTTCCATATTCCAGAGTGGTGCTTTAATAGAGGAACTGAATCGGCTGACTGCTGAAAACAAGAAGCTCACTCAAATGCTGATGACAGTGTGTGAGAACTACAATGCCTTGAGAAACCAGGTGATTGGAATTATGAGCAAGAAGGCTGAGAGAGAGATCAGCCCGTCATCCAAGAAAAGAAAGTGCGAGAGCAGCACTAACGACAATGGCAATGAGATCGTAGTTAATAGAGCCTCGGAGACCAGCTCAACAGATGATGATGATTTGTACAAGAAACCAAGGGAAGAAACAATCAAGGCGAAGATCACGAGGGTTTATTATAGGACCGAAGCATCGAATACTGGCCTTGTAAGTCAAAAGTGCATTCATATAGTCTTGTTCCAGATTTGAGCTCTAGCTTCTCAAGTTTTTGCTCATCGAGCTATCTCGTGGGTGTTGCAGATTGCGAAAGATGGACACCAGTGGAGGAAGTATGGACAGAAGATCACCAGGGATAACCCTTGTCCCAGAGCTTACTTCAAATGCGCTCACGCTCCAAGCTGCCCTGTCAAGAAGAAGGTCAGCCAAGAACATTCCCACTTTGTTTTTTTTTTTTTGGTGAAATTTCAGATTATGACAGCACTACTATTTGCTAGCTGCTTGCTTTCTCTAATTTATCGTGCAAATGATATGTTACTAAGAAGAATACTTAAAGAATCACTCTTGGGATTCCAGGTGCAAAGAAGTGCTGAAGACCAATCGATCTTAGTTGCGACTTATGACGGGGAGCACAACCATCCAAGTTCATCTCTACTTGAGGCGACATGTGGCTCAAATGCCCGTGCTACTCTTGCTTCAGTTCCCCGCTCAGCCTCTGTCAGTTCATCTAAACCGACCGTAACTCTCGACTTGATGAAACCCGAGCTGGAAACTGATGTCAAAAGCTCGCAACCGAAAGTAGATTCACCAGAACTGCCTTCACCAGAACTGAGGCAGTTTTTGATAGAACAAATGGCCTCTTCCTTGACAAAAGACCCGAGCTTCACGACCGCTCTCGCCGCAGCTATATCGGGGAAAATCATTGGCCCATATCCAACTGAAAAATGGCTGTAGAATGGCGAGACCAGGATGATTTTCTCATTGTTTCTTGAAATGATTTCCAGGATGTCTATGTACATACGAAACATTAGTAGGGAAATAGTCAACAGGAAAAGTCTCAAGCTTCAGCTTCTGTCCAAGTTGACCATTGACTGCTGCTTGGGTCGAACATTTCAAGTTGGAAATCGTTAAAGTTGTAATTTTAGAACAGAAGTCAAATAGTTCTTGCAATTGTTGGATGTTGAATTTTCCAATTCGGTGGTTATATCATTCATCACGAGGAGGATTGAAACTTGAAAGCACCACTCCGTGTGCTTCCTTTGACTTTTCTCCAAATTCTTCTGGCTAAGCGTGCTCTCTTTGACATTTCTGTTGCCTGTCGTGTTTCCTCGGGTGGAAAGTTGAAAAGTCGTTGCATGAAGACGAAAAGTATGACTTCTAGACTAACAATTGAACTTGGTTTTCCCTCTTTGATTTCATCAGTCTTCTCTTGAAATCAGACCATCGTAAATTAGTTTTCGTGAATCCCTCGTTGCAATCATGGATGAGTTCCCTCTAATTAGATCAAGAAGTGGACGCCAGTTTATTGAGCAAGAAGAATCTTACCATTTTATGTGAGATCTACAAAGTGTAAGAATAGGCATTTCGATCTCTATAGAGAGAGAGAGATAGAGAGGACATGATGCCACATGGGCGGTAAACTATACAAATTGACAGTAAATTTACGCATCGTTGTCCATGTTAGCTAAGGTTGTTTAGGGCGCGTTTGGTAACAATTCTCTTCCAGAATTCAACTTCTTGCTAGAATCAATTCTGAAAGAGAATGGGAAATAAATTTCTGGAATGTTTATCAAACGTGGTCTCATTTTACTTCTGCTTTTGACAAATTTACCAAACGGTGGCTGAGGATTGGCGACCGACAAGAACCGGCGATCACGGCGGCCGGCAACTGGCGATCGGCGATACAAATCCACCAATGGGAACCGGCAGTCGGTGATAGGAGCAGCGGCAGTCTACGAGCATGAGAAAGAAAGGAAAAGAAAAATGAGAAGTAAAAATAGAAAAGAATCACTTTTAACCCTAAAGAATCATTTTTTTTACCAAACACAATTCTCATTTAGAAGTAGAAAGTTACTCAAGAAATAATTCTTTACCAAACGTATTTCTGCTCCAGAATTACTTTTGGAGTAGAATTAAAAATTCTAAATGGTTATCAAACGCACTCTTAGTTTTTTTAATAGAAAAAGTACAAGTTTGAACAGTAAAATTTTAAAAAAAGGTTTAAAAACGTTTTATTGAATATCAAGTAAAAGTCTGGAGATTACCGATAAGATTACTCCTTAGTAAAACATAATAAATGTTGGAGAAAAATTATGAGATACTAACACCGATAAAAATCTAGATAAATTATAACGATGCCGCCTATAATACGAAAATAATCGGAGTTTCCCCTTCCATATTTCGAAGGTAACACTTTATGTCATTTGCACACTACATTGACAAATTGCTTCTTGTTTCGGTGGAAATACTACAAAAGATGCCCCCTTATAACAGCCTAATCCCTTAAAATATATTAACTTTAGGTCAAAAATAATTATGTCTAAATTTTTTTTTGTCTAAAAAAAATCTCCAACTTTCATTCTAATCCCAAATTTACCCACACACTAATTTCTTAAAAAATATGGTTAACACCATGAAAACTCCAAACTGATACACTTATGACAAATTTACTAAAAACTAAATTTTTTACCACAAAAAATCCTAAATTGGTACACTTGTGACAAATTTACCATGAACTAGTTTCTGTTAAATTGGGTTAATACCATGAAAATTTCCAAACTAGCACACATGTGATAAATAGAGGATAAAACCCCAAACCAGTACACCGTTTCAATTGCCACAAGTCATTAAACTCAGAAATTTGACAATAAAATTTGATAAAAATTAACATAGGGTAAATTTGTTACAAATGTACCTATTTAGGGTTTTTATGGTAAAAAAATTAGTTTTAAGTAAATTTATCACATGTATACCGTTTTAGAGTTTTTCATGATATTAACTCAAAAAAATATGAACATCAGGGTCAGTTAAAAGTTCATTATCAGAATCCGTGTTTTCATCAACATCAAGCTTATGATGTTGATAATTTTGAAAAAAACCATTGGCAATTTTTGGACGTATGGACATATATTGGGATAAGAGTGAAAATTGGGAAATTTTTTAGACAAAAAAAAGTTCATGAAAGTATTAGGATTTAACCTAAAGTTGGAGATTTTTTTAGAATTTCATCTCCTTTCTAAAGTATTATCCCTTAAAAGCATTTTCCTTGTCAACATTGATTTCTTTTTCTTCTTTTTTTTGTCATAATATCATCATTCAACCATTCACTCTAATACATTAAACTTTAAAAATGGAGATGCTTCAAATATTATGTTCTCTCGATAGATCGACACGTTTAGTTAATTGATAGATCGCCACGTTTAATTCAAGCATGCGGCCTTTTCGGTAAAGGGATTGTAGGGTGTGGATCGGAGTGTACCAGGTCTGAGATTCGATTCGATCTTGTAAGGATCGCACACATGTAAATAGAAGAGAGGGCTGAGGAAAAGAAAAATTCAACCATTCACTCTGTTACTCTAAAGTTGGGGACTTGCATTTTCACTTCCACCAAGAACCCCTGCTCAAGCGAAGGAAGAGAAGAGAAGAGAAGAGAATCGATACCCAAAATGGCGAGCGAAGCAAAGACCGACGGCGGAGGGGGAGCACGTGGTTTCAGGGCGAGGATGGGACACTACTTGTACAGCGGCGACAAGAAGCACGTCCTTGCCGGCATCGCCGTCGTCACCGTAATCTTCGGTGCTCCCTGGTTCCTCATGAGTCGAGGTTTCATTCCCCTTCTCTCTCTCTCTCTCTCTCTCTTACGGCTTCCTATTACCAATTTGGTTGCATGTCGGGGCATAACAGTGGGAAAAGTTGAGACCTTTCGTGGTTTCCAATCCCTTGTCTTGTGATTGGCCTTGATTGGCTTCTGGGGTTCCTGCTGCTTTACATGATTTTATGTGTAGCATTGAATTAAGGTGTTTCTTTGGAGGTAATGTTCGGTTGGACGGTCTGTGAAGTGATCAATAGGTGGGAGCTTTAGAACATCCTTTTAAATGGATCGGATTGATTTGGAGGAGGAACGGCAATTTGAATGTTCTGTGCAGAACGATTGGAAGCTGAGGCAAAAAGCTGCTACGTTGGTTTAGGGGACAAAACAGAAAAGAGAGACTGTTCTTCAATTCTTCTTCAGCAGGATGTTTGTCGCCGGCCAGGGTGCCCCGCATTTGATTCTCATGGTTTTTACTATAGTTTGGGGAAGACAAAAATTTTTGGTAGTCGGTAGATTTTCATATATTCATTCCGCTTCATGGTGGCTGTTCCTCAATAGCTTTGATTTATATCAAAGCTTTCGGAGAGGAATTTGAGGGTAGGCGACTAGAGATGTGAAAGCTTTCTAAGAAGCAAAATGTCGCTCAATCCTGGGCTGAGGAGATATATACTAAAGCAGTTAGGGTTAAAGTTCATGTAGCCGACGAAAATGGCATTACATTTTTCTGAACTCCTGGATCCATACCATAATCCTAATAAGTCAAACTCTTTTTTTTTTATCATGAATTAGCCTGGAAATTCCATGTTGCTCATACTTCATTTGTATAACTACAGTCACTGGAAGTGAAATCAAAATACACATATAGGGATTCCATGCTCTCTCTTATGGATATCATAGATCACTATTCCTGATTTTGTAATGTGCTTTTATGAGTATGAACAATGAAGATATCGGGCGGATGAGAACTTTTCAGCTTGAATGTTATTCAACTCTCTCATGCCTCGGATGTTTTATTGTTTTATGAGTTGAAATGTCCTTATGTTATCGATATTGCCATGCAACTATTTAGAAGATTTGATATGAACTCTGTCTTGTCTGGTAAATAGTTTGATATAGTTAGGTGGTTCTACCTGAAAGATTTACTAAGCAGGGTAATTTTCTTAGGTAGTTTGTGACGTCATTGATACCGTGAACTTATGGCCATGTTTCAGTGTGATAGGAAGATATCAAGCTTTCATCCCTTCATCTTCTATTCAGCTAAAGTCTCTGTCAGTACTTATATAGCAAATTATTATGCTGGACATCTGGACATTTATCTAACTCACAACAACCCCCCCCCTTCAAACTTTGCCAGAGGAATAAGTCCACTCATTTGTTGGAAAAAATTTGGCTGAGATCCACGAAAAGATTGCTCTTAATCATCCATTTGGTATGATGAAACTATGTGGACAGTCTAATAGCTGGACATGTAATATTGGAAACAAAAAAGGTTTAGGGTAGGTTTGTGGTTGCAACTTTGGATGGTAGACCGAGTATCCATACTGTTAATAGCCTGGGGAAACTGTGTAACATTGGGATTTGACTTGTTTGCTTGCTTAATTTTCTAGATGAATGTGATATTTTCTAGTCTGGTGGGAGAGAAGAAGCATAGCTTCAGATGATTTCAGTTCGAGATTCTTTTCACTGTCGTGATGGTTTTCTTCGAGGCTTTGAGTACCATTTGGAATTCAATTGAAGCATGTTGTGATTGATTGCATGGACATATGTGCTGTTTTTTCCTTATACAGTGCTCTATGGCTTTGAATGCAGAGAAAAAACTTGTACATACGGAGTCTTCGATGCATACTTACCATTTGTGTCATTGTCGTGAGGGTTTTCTCAGAACTGGGCTTTTAATGCCATATAAAATGTCATAACATGCACAGGGCAATTATTATTTGGACATAGATACTGTTTATTCCCATTGTATTACTACTCACGGATATTATTGGGTTTAAGCAACTTGTTGTGCATACGGAACCACGGATCCTTATGGACTACAAACTTGAGATACTGACAGTGTCAAACTTAATATTTTCCTTTGAGAACTAATTGCAGGAAGACAGTCGCTCTTAGGTTTTTAACATATAGTCATAATATCAAGCTGACAAGTTCACTCTCTATTGTAGGGTCAAAGCACCAGTCCCATCAAGATTATATGGAGAAAGCGGACAAGGCTCGGACGGAAAGGCTTTCTTCATCTTCTAAATGACACTGTAAAACCAGTGATGTTTTACTGACCAGTTTTGATTGTCGAGGATGTAAAAGTGTTTGTCGTTAGACAATTGATAAAAGTTTTCCAATAAGGTTGTTTCGGCACTGTATTTGCGAATTGCTACTGAGGCAGGTAGCAAAGTTATTTCTCTTCTTATGTGCCTTGGTGGTGCAACAATGCGAGTTCACCATTTGTGTTCTACCATTCAACTACCTGCAATTGCTGGTGTATGGTGTTGACTGTTTCGATTTAGAATGTCTCAAATTATTTATAAAAGTGATCTTCTGGAAATCTTGACCATCAACTTGTGAACTTAACAGTGGGTTATACATTTCTCGATCTGATTTATCGTCAACACAGAAGTGATGAAACATGGTAAATGCCTTGGCACAACAGCAGGACGATCTTACTTGATGGCTCTGAAACAAGACGAGCTAACACATAAGAGCGAGATTATGACACCTACACGTACAGTTTAACGATCATAAAACCAAAAATTGCCATCAATCTGGCGTGTCTATATGGCAGTTTCGAAAGCAGTTTCGAAAACAATTCACCATTACCGATGGTCGAGTATTACTGAATAATCTCATACCTATATAGCAAACAAAACCTGTTCACCTCTCGTGAGACAAAGCACCAACAAGACTGCCACGCATGAAACTTTACGACAATTGTGCGCTGCCTCGGATCCATCGGTCATCTGCTTATCTCTGTTACTAGCAATTGCTTTGCACGGTGCTGTCATCATCTTTCACTACACTTTTATAGAGTTTTTCATAGGCCTAGTTGAAGAAATCAATGTATGCATCAAGTTCAACTTCAAGAACTTCATGAATGGTCATATTCTCGGGCAGGCACAAATTTCCAATTGCAAACCCATCGACGCTGTCGTTCATAAACAGAGGAAACTGCTTCCTCACCAGAAGTTTGACATCCCTCATTCAAGAGGTGACTATATTAAAAGTAGACCGTCACGACCAAGTTGACAGCATATATGCTCGAGAATGAGGAAAACTACCCAAAAAGTTGCAGCCATTGAATATATTGTCTCCACTGAGCAATCTAATATAAACCATTTTTCAAGAATCTATGCGCTTTCACTTCTCATGTTGTTTCACGACACCACCTCCAGGGCATGACACGCTTGGTGATGGCAATTTGTCACCACAGTGTTGGCATGAAGTGCTTCTTTTCCCACAAGTTAGACCCCAACTGTAACTTCTAATTAGGCATTGACATTTAATTTGGAAACTCCATGTAATGTCCTCCCATTCTCCGTGCTTGATCTTCCACAAATTTTCTTTGTTATCTCGAAATAGTTCCTTGCTTAACGTTCACACCAGCCCCACTCTCATCTTCTACAGCATGCCAGTCCTTTTTATGCTTCTTACGTCTTGCAGTTCTGTACAACAGTTTTTTCAACTTTGGATCATCCATGAACCCTTTGGCTCTCATCTCGGAATAAATTTCCTTGGCTTTAATGATATAACCAGAAGTGCCCAATCCGTGCACCACTTTGAGGTAGTGTGCGGCAACTGGCACTATTTCATATTGCCTCATTTCAACCCAAATCCTCAAAGCATTCTCCACTTGGCTCAGTTTGAAAAACTTCTCGAGAATTAACAGGAATGTATCTCCAGTAGGACCTACACCAGCTTTCCTCGTCATAGAAAGAACTTCCAGTGTCCCTTCAAAATCAGTGACTTCAAGAAACGAATGGTAGGTTTTAATTGTTGGCTGAATTTTTTCACCTATCATGGAAGATAGAACAGCTCTTGCCTCATCTAGCTTTTTGGCTTCACATAGAGGACGTATCATAGAATCATAAGTGGCGTGATTAGGCTGCACACCCGCTTCTTTCAGTTTCTCCAACATTTTTAGGGCCTCACTAAAGCAATTCTCCCTAGTAAGCACGTAAATTAGAGAGTTGTACACCTCTAGTCCAGGAACCCAACCTCTTTTCTTCATCTCATCATATAGTCTCAAAGAGTCAAAAAGGTTGCTAATCTTCGAGAAGCAGCAGATCATGTGAGTATAGGAAGTCGCATTTGGTGTGATGCAGCATCTAGACATCTCTCTCCAAATTCTCTTGGCTTCGAGCACGTCGACAGTAACATTAGACCAACCATTCAGAATAATGTTGAAGCTCTCGGTTTCCAGGGGGAAGAGCTTCTTATTCAGAAACATGAACTCTTCAGCTTCTTCAATGTTTCCATTCTTACAGAGAGCAGTCAGGAGGGCGCAGTACACTTCCTCATCCGGAGCAGTTCTGAATTTCTCCATAACGTGAAATGTCCAGATTGCCTTTGTCGGATTGTTTGCAGCTGCATACCTGTAGAACAGCATAAGGGAAAGATCCATAATCAATTGTGAATCAGCAAGTCTTGAACTTAACTTTCTGAGGCTTAATTCAGAAAAAAAAAACAGTCTACTGGATTTAAACAACGCATCATCATTGAAAGAAACAATTGCACAACATTAAAACTTCATGCTTGGTTCTTTTGCACTTGAGTTGTATGACTGAAATTCAAAAGTAATCGGAAGAAACCCATCTCACCGATCAATCATTACTAGCATAGCCTGCCTCGTATCCACTGAAGATCGATGTGAATCCCGTATCAAACACCAGGCAATACTGAACTTCCCGTGACTACCCAATACCCAAGTCATCAAATTGAGAACTTTCTCGTCAATGCAGCCCCACTTATCGCCCCATTTGAAAGCCAAAAAAGCCAGCCTCCACTCTTCCCTCAGCGCCCACACTACCGAATATATCAAGTCTCCATTCGGGAGAATCCCAGAAGTCTTCAAAGATTCCATGGCCTCCGCTTCCGTGGGAAGAAGAGCGACTTGTTTGAGCAATTCGATCACGGTTGACTCTTGGAAGTCGGTTTCTGCTGCTTGCCGCTCGGGGAAGACAACTGGGTCGCCGCAAATCTGGATGGAGAAGAACCTGAGGCAAGAAAGATGGGAACATCGGGAGTAATCACAAGGTTTTCGACGAAATGCCCCAGAGAGCGAATGTCGAAGTTGATTGTAGCCAGTATGTGAGCAAGGCGAAACTGATGGAAGAGTCGAGATGCGGAAGATGGAGAGGGAACGGAAGACATGAGGACATGTCGCTTGACGCAGTCTTCTTGTGAGGGCATGGAGTGCCATCAGTTACCATCTGCAGCGACAAAGCTTCATCGCTTATTCGCGAGTACCGTCACTAAAGGTGCGTGTGGTAACGTTTCTGCTCCCGAGAACAATTTCTGTTCCGAAATGATTTTTTGTATTTCTATTTCGGAGAACAATTTCTAAGCAAAGGAACGCGTTTGGTAATTTCTATTCTTGAAATAGGAAAGGAACATAAATGTATTTGGTACGATCATAAAAAATTTTATTCTCAATTTTTTTTTCATTTAATTATAAAAAATGTCAATAGAGGTGGTAGTAGCTAATGTTGGGCAGTATCGAGCGATGGCGGTAGTCGTCGGTGGCGACAGCGGTGGCGGTGGGGGTGCTGGTCGATGTCAGGCGGTTGTGGGTGGCGAAGGCGATGGGCAGCGGTGGTGGCGATGGCCAGTGCAGGCAGTATCGGGCTGTGGCGGTAGTAGCCGATGGAGATGGTGGCTGGCAGTGGTGGTGGCCGAAAGTGGTAGCCAGTGTTGGGCGATGGCAGTGGTGGGGGTGGTGGTTGGTATTAGGCGATTGTGGGTAGCGGAGGTGTTGAGCGACGGCAGTGGTGGTGGTCGGTGGTGGCGTAACAATGGCGATAGTGGTCGGAGGTGATGGCCGACGTTGGGCAATGGTGGTGGCGGGGGTGGTGGCCAGTGTCGGGCGATTGTGGGTGGCGATTGCGGCGGGTGGCCAGTGACGGTGGTGACCGGCGGCAAGCGGTGGACTTGTGGGTGATGATCGGCGGTGGAAAGAGTGGCGAGAAAGAGTGAAAATGAAATAAAGAAGTTAATTTTTTTTTGTTCCCATGAATAAAAAAGGAAATTTTTTTTGCTTTTTATTTCTGTTCCAAATCTGTTCCCAGGAACAGAAATAGTTTTTTGGAACAAAAAGTTGCCAAACAGGTTTCTGTTCTAAATCTGCTCTCGAGAACAAAAGAACAGAAAAACAGAGAAACGGAAACGTTACCAAATAGACCCTAATGCAGCAAAGCCAACAGTAGAAGCATTATTTCATAGTAAGTTGCCCGATACAGAGTATTTCAAACGTAAATTATCGTCGATAATGAAATTTATTAACTAATTAATACAAGCTCCAGATAAAAAAAAAAA
>BCNH02000010.1:27325844-27344198 GCA_001662345.2 Metrosideros polymorpha var. glaberrima
AAAGAGTGGCGAGAAAGAGTGAAAATGAAATAAAGAAGTTAATTTTTTTTTGTTCCCGAGAATAAAAAAGGAAATTTTTTTTTGCTTTTTATTTCTGTTCCAAATCTGTTCCCAGGAACAGAAATAGTTTTTTGGAACAAAAAGTTACCAAACAGGTTTCTGTTCTAAATCTGCTCTCGAGAACAAAAGAACAGAAAAACAGAGAAACGGAAACGTTACCAAATAGACCCTAATGCAGCAAAGCCAACAGTAGAAGCATTATTTCATAGTAAGTTGCCCGATACAGAGTATTTTAAACGTAAATTATCGTCGATAATGAAATTTATTAACTAATTAATACAAGCTCCAGATAAAAAAAAAATTAGTACAAGCCATATAAATGATTATTTTTAGAAAAATGTCATCTTTCGCGAAATAAACGAAGCATTTAGAATAATACTTTTTTCAATGCATTTTTTTATATAAATAAAACGTAATTAATACTTTGAAAATCGAATAATTCTTTAGATAGCGGCTCCTTTGACTAAGAGATGGTTTCAAGTTGGGTTTGGATCCATGGACATAACCTAAACTCAATTGACATTACTCTTTGTAACTTGGCATTTATAAGACCTCACCATATTAGATTAATACTAATCGGAAGCTTCTAAGGGTATAAAGTGAGCCATGAGGGATGATAGCATAAATGGTTCATGAACTTTGATCCAATGTGAAATGTTGTCCATGAACTTTTAATTTGTGCAATGTGATCCCTAAACTCTATCCCAATGTGTAATGTCGTTCCTACACTTTCAATTTGTTCAATGTGATTTCTAAACTATTGATAAATGTTCAATATAGCTCTTAGATTATATGAAAATGTAAGTTCATGGATCATACAAAATATTTGACCAAAATTCGAGAACCAATTGAACAAATTTAAAGGTCAGGAATGACATTGCATATTGGACAAAAGAACCATATTGAACATATTAAAAGTTTAGGGACGACGCTACATATTAAATTAGAGTTCAAAACTATTTATGTCATTTTACCAAACTATGATGATTTGCTATCTTTAAAACGCCGTTAAATCCATCTCATTTGTCCACCCAATTTGAGTTCACAGGACAGAAGCAAATCAGTTGAAAGATATTGTGTTTGCAGTACATGATTTGATTCAGGAATGACATTTCGCGCCGAGCTACGAAGGGCGAGAGACATTCTCTGGCCTGCTAAAGCGAGAAAAATAAGTAACACATTCAAAGGATCGCCACAAGAAAGAAGCGCATTCTCATTTCCAATAATACTTTCCATGAATTACAAATTGACTAACTATAAGAATGATGCTGATGAATGATTATACAATTCCTTTAAAGGCAAATCCAATCCTTGCATATCTGTCTATAGCGGCATTAGTCTTCTATACTTGAAGAACCAACAAAATGCTAGGAATATGGTGATCCCAGTCACTCCTGTAATCATGAGGACCCACTTAAAGGCATCTGCATTGTCGAATAATGGTATCTCAAAGTTCATGCCGAAGATCCCAGCCACCACACCAAAGATGGCGACTACAAAAGTCGCGGTTGTCAGCAGCAGTTCGAATTGGATTAGCTGGTTCCGGACATTGTCCTACAAAAGTTTTCAAACACACTATGTGAAGTTGAAGATGAGGAATTTCCAACATCAAATTATGTCCTTCCACGGATATACTAGTCTACTTCTCTGAAGACTAGCGCAAGAGTCTCGAAGTCGATAAATGATCAGAATGATCCAAAGCCTGCTTATTTACTCTTACTAGGCTTTGATAATGTAAAGATGAGCAAATTACATAACATAAAATGCGTTGAATAGGGATGTGTTATCATCTGCCTATGTCTATTTCAGTGATCTAGGTAAATTTCGCCCAGATAATAAGCCACCCTAAGAAATTACAAGTCAATGAGATGCAACAAGCAATGAGAAGAGCATAAAAACCACTACCAGCTGAATATTGATGAAATCTTCTGTGTCATCAATGTACTCCTTCAGCTGAAACAAGGGGCAATATGGAAGTTCTGTGAGTTTCCGTTCTTCGAAATCAAACAAAAGAGAAATCATTGAGTGAAGATGATGGCGAGGCCATACCGAGGTCAACTTGTTTAATGTGCTATCGATCACAACAAAATATGCTTCCAGCAACATCTCAAGTTCTTCTATGCTCTCCGTGGCACTTTCTGAACTCCTCATGCTCTCGTGCCGGCTCCTGGCAATACTCAAGCTCTTCTCCAGCTTCCGCCCATCTGGTGGGGAAGCAACGGGAGAAACTGGTGCAGAGACAGATAAAACACCGTCAGTTGATCTGTATCCCAACACAGACTGATCACCATAAAATGTTGACTCCATCCTTCGTTTCTTTTCAGTGAGGTACATCTCTGCCATGTCTCCATCATCATCCATCAGCTGCTCTATCTCATCTCTAACCTACATTAGGACATTTGAGAGGAAAATGTTAGAAACCATTAGTCCCAATAAGGCTGAGAGAGAGAGAGAGAGAGAGAGATTTGATATTATTCACCAGCACAAGTCGTCACAAGAATAACATATATTTCCTGGTACCTTCTGCACTCTCCTAGTTAATGCAACGAGTCTGCTTTTCAATCGACGGACACGCTCCAAATTCAACGTGCTAATCTTCGAAGTAAGCTCATCTAGCAAAGGATAAGCTTCAATCTCGAGTTCTGCTGCCTATAGAATATGAATATGATGGTGTTACTACTTTGCCCAGCTAACTTCGAAACTGCTTAAATTAGCGTCAAAATTAGGAGAAGCAGATCTCCAAATTCTAATACAGTATGAAAGAAAGTGCAGTTTGATAATTAAAGCGAAGCCTTCCATGACAGCTTTTAATGCAACTAAAAACAGCAAAGTCAGCTTAGAATATATCGAGACATGAGTCATGATTCATTTAAAGCAATTCAGTCCAGACACAATACTAACATTATCTTAACATAAAAACGAATCTGACTGAAGCTGTCAAAAATGAAGTATGGATCTATGCTTCGATCCGCATCTTTCGCAAACCTGAGAATCAAGAAAAGTACAGGCAGCTTCAAGCGCTACTTCAAGTGCCCTAAATTCAAAGGGAAGATAATCTGGGGATGTATCTCCAAAAATATTGTCGAAGTTTCTACTTCCTCTTCTCCGGCTCAAGTCAGCACATTCAGAATTCCAGGCTCCACCCACCCCAGCTGTGTTCATCCTGCGTTGTAGCTCCACAACATAGTGTAGAACATAGCTATCAAGGGAATTCAAAAGCAGAACCTCATCCGCTGTGATGATACACCTAATCTGCTCCAAGTTAACCACAATTGCCTTCTCTCGACCAAGAATGGTGGATGGGTACACAAACAATGGATCGAGCAAGCGTAAATCACGGGCAGGAAGATCACACCGCCGCATCATTGTGAACTTGTCCACCTCAATGACCTCTGAGTTACCAGAAGTGTCAACACGAATCCAAGAGCGAAGGCCTTGGCCCCGCTTTTTCAGCCCTAGAACATCCACACCTTGGAAAGGTTGGCGTCCAGATGCGGATGATCTATAAAACGACTCTCTAAGGTTTATAGCAGATGCTGGTTTTGGTGGGAGGAGACGCTCCGTCAGGTCTGCCATTGATTAGCTCCAGAGCTGAAATTAAGCAACAAGCAAGAGCATAACTCACCAAAATACAACAATCGGCAAACAAACCATATAATGTGGGGCCAATGAAAGACCAACCATTTGGCCTTAAAATGAGCCTAGCCATTAGCATATAACAAAGTGAAGGCTCGAGAATAAAAATGCACAAAATAAGAACAGTAGAATGCGCACAACCAAACAGGTAGCCCTACCATGTAGAGTAAAGATAAGGGATACAAATGTGGATTACCAACCGAAAACTAGCATCCAATTGAAGAATTATCCAAATATCAGTCTACCTCGAATGATATATCTAGCCTTGGTGTCAGGAGCCAAATAGAAGGGGCAGTTATAATGGTCCAAAGTGCCCCAAGTGCCCACTCCAATTCAAGAGAGAAAACAATAGTTAACAGACGGTTTGTTCTCAGAAACTTGACCAGAAAAATGAATCTCAATAGCCTCAAATTCTATTCAGACAAAGTTCGGCCACATTGACAGCTTCAGATAAAACTCAACTATCAAATCTAGAGCACAAGCTAACACATCTCCTCTTTTCTGACTGACCCAGACTCATTGTCTTCCAAATGTCCTTCCAATTCTTAGCCTGCAAAAGGATGGATTCGCTTTCTCACCCATTCCTGAAAATGAATCCATAATTTCCCCACACCCAAAATTATTTCTCCTTTCTTTTCTATGTGGTGATCGTTGTTCTCCGTGGTCGAACATTACCGAATCAATGTGACTTACACTTTTATTCGAATTGGAATTTTCGCATTCTCATTGCTCATATAAGTGGTGCTGGCTATAGAGTCTTGGCAAAATTGGAACATACTGGGTCTACGCACACCAAGCGCCTTTCAGTCGAGGAATGCGCTTTAACTGAACAAATCACATCCCAAGAGCTATATAAACAGATAATTCGGATACACATCCATAGCCATCTACAACATGTCTTTCCAACGGATATCTCAGACGCCATTCAGCTCAAGCAAACTACAGAACCAAACCAAACAATATTTCCCCAATGAATTAACAGAAACACAAAAACCAACAGGACTGATTAGAAAAAGAACAGCACAGAGCACCGCCCACGAAACAAAGAAGCCGTATCAAGTCCGGATACCACAAAGATCGAATTTTTAGATGAAAGAACAGGACCCCGACTCTGCAAGTACCTGAGAGAGAGAGAGAGAGAGAGAGAGAGAGAGAGTCTCAAGGATGACGGAGGAGCTATCAAGCGAGCACGAGGTGCGGAGGAGAGAGACGGACCAACTCCAGAACGTCGGAAGGGAACGAGTCCGGTCCCAATGCGGTGGATTTTTTAGGATCGAAGCTGAAACGAACCTACCATTTCGGGACAAAAACAAAGTCGAAGTTTTGATACTGGGGAATCATTCGAATTTTAACGAAAACTTTCCAAATCGAATTATAGAAGAAACGAAACAGACGCATGTAGATTGAAGAACAGCGTCCCGGGATCGAAGACGACGACGGGTTGCGAATTCGGCAAAGGGAAGCGTGTTGCACCAAGCAATCATTCCTTTCTTTTGAGAATTTATTTTTAATTTTATAGTTTAAAATAAGAAAAACGAAAATAATAGTCTTCTGGAGAAGATCCAAAGTATAAATTAAGAATCGGTCGACCTCATAAATTTCTGTTTTTGTCGAGGAATCTTCGGAATGAATGTCTTGCCTGAGTTTTGTCCCCCCACGATATTCTATTTTAACCAACCCCGTCTTCGAATCGACTTATTTTCGACTTATTTTCTCTTGGAAAATATCGCATTTAGTTCAAGAAAATGCATAATATGCACAATATATAGGGTATGCTTTGGCTTAATCCCTTTAAAAAGCACCAATTTTGGAAAAATGGTTCCAATTCTTATCCAAATTTTGTTTGCCTCACAAAGAAGCCATCAATCTTGATTTGTATGCTAATTATGGGTCAAACTCTTCTTTTATCTTATTAAAAGACACCAACTTTAGATCATGTCTCAATTTTAATTCAAATTTTTGTTGTCTCGTAAGAAATTACCGACTTTTAGTTAGCATCAGATCCAGCCCCCGTCAAGTTTCCATCAAATATCATAGTGAAAGATTTGACATGTCATTCCATGTGTGCTCGACGTAAACTCGAGAGAAGCAAGATTACGGGTGCCCCTAAAGCAGAAGCTTTCTTATGAGACAAAAAAGTTCAGACCAATAATAATACCCACCCAAAGCAAAACAAAGAAGAAGTTTGAGCAAGATTCGAGCTCAAGTTAAAGTTAGTGTTTTTTCAAGGGAATTGGGCCTCTATTCTGTCGATGAAAGCTCATCTTAGAATTGAATATGCCTTTTCTTAAGCTTCCTTTTGTGTCTCGTTTGTTAGTTTTTCATAGTGCTTAATTTTGTCGAGCATTTTTACCTTGTAATCCCACTTTGGGTTCTCGCGGCATTTCCCGAAACTTTTCCTCAACCACGGAAAACGATGAAGAAGCTAAAGCTATAACCTCTTCCATTGAAGTTCCAATGTCGAGCATGTGATTCGAAACCAAGTCCAGCCAAAATGCACGAATCTCACTAAGTCCAATTTACTGAGGGAGGAATATGATGAAGTCTTCACCTCATTAGAGAATTAGTGAATCTGGGAAGTAGCACGTCGCTTTTTCTATGATTGGTAAGCATACTAAAAGATAAAGATGAAAACTGGGGCCACGTTCTGTGGACGGATTCTCCATCCCAGTCAAGTCGACAGCAACATTCCCTACCAAAAAGGCAAACGACCCGACAACGAGGGCATCATAGAGGAAAGCTCACAGTTGAGCTTAACCAACGAAAGAGATAGCTGATAAAAAGAGCATCAAAGTTTGATACACAGAAAACATGAACAAGAATCTGATGATGGAGAGTCGGATATGGTCGATCGTAGCTCAGGATTTTATTTGAGCCATCTGGTTTGTATTCATACCTGATTGCAAATCAATTGATCTAA
Organism: Metrosideros polymorpha var. glaberrima; assembly: GCA_001662345.2. Classification (NCBI taxonomy): domain Eukaryota; kingdom Viridiplantae; phylum Streptophyta; class Magnoliopsida; order Myrtales; family Myrtaceae; genus Metrosideros; species Metrosideros polymorpha. Next base: position 27,332,461 of record BCNH02000010.1, read on the forward strand.
CGGAAAGACTAACGACGGTTCAAGTTCACTATCGCTAGCCGCGCAGATGTGGCCAAGCAGATCATGACAAGAGTGTACTACAGAACATATGAAATGAGGGCCAAGCCCGCCACTTCTTGAGATAAGATTAGGCTCAATATTTAATAGGCAATTTGGCAATGAACCTTCGAGCTTCAAAGTATGATTGGGGAACATGGATCAACCTGTATGATTGCCTCTGGCTTATCTGAACTTTTGCTTCACATTGAAGCCCATTTTTCTGCAAATTCGCGTTGAATTTATTCGACCTAGAGAACCATCAAAAGAGGTTTGGTTCATCCGGTGTTTATAGACCTCTCTCACCCAGCAGCAAAAGAAGGAATCGTTCCTTATTTGCAGGCACCTTACTCTGCACTTTGCTTGAGATTGTTTCCAAATTCCAACTGGATTTGAAAATCCATGCATGACCCTCCCACATTCTCTCTCGAGTTGCACGGAATAGAATAAATCCAGGACTTACTCTTATGCCCAAGTTGAAGCATCTTCTCACTTGCAATCAACTTTTAAGGCCACAGATCTTGGACGATTGGCGCCTACAATGACTGAGAAAAGAAAACACACACCAACTTGAGTCACCCTTCAGAAGAATATCTGTAGTTTCATGAGCAGTCTTTTTGATGGATAATGCAGAAATGACGATGGGAAGACATGAAACAAGTCTCTTCGATACAAGATACCCCAAATCATTTTAAACTTTGGGGACTGCTTCCATTAGAGATTGCATAATATGTACAAAGAACCATGACCCCATCACCCAACTTCCTCTACATACACATTTGGGGGGGGTGAAATGCGGGCCACCATTCATGATTGAAAAACAAAACACAAGAAAGATGCAAATAATTTTTAGATGTAGGGATTGATGTGAGAGGTGTAATCACGAATTCCAGCACCCTCCCATCCCATCCACTCTTCCCACATGTCCCATTCAGGATCGTTCATCCCTCTGAACTCCTCATCACCTCCTTGTTCATATGCACATGATGACGATTCATACATCTCTTGCTCGCTCGATTCGCCTCTCAGACTGCTCATCACAACCTGCACACATTAACATATCGATACAAAACAAATTCAGGCAACCGATTCTTATAGACGTAAAGCACAATCTCCCCAGAACAAGGTTCATAAGAAAATAGTTCTTATGACTCTTGATGTTTTTTCTTTGGTCTTGTTCATTTTCAGCTTGCTGTGCGAAAAAATGATCTCCAATTTAAGAATCAGCACCCTTGTTTGTCAGTTAGAGAACTAATTAATCTTAGGTATCCCCCAGCTCATAATCCTTTCGAGCGCTCATCTCATTATTTGTTAGAGAAGTGATTAATCTGTGAAATCCTCGAGTCAAGCTTACAAGCCTTTTGAGTGCTCGTCTCTGTATTCAGCATCGTTAAGGGACTTGCCTTTATTCTAGTGCAAATTCATAGTCAAATACCCACAAAACATCTTTTTGCAACATGCTGTATCATCAGACAAGTAGTGAAGTATATCCACTCAGCATTGACTTAAACTTCCATTGATGCAATTAGTTAGTAACAGATCGCATCTCCAAGTCCTCCAGACCCACCATTTTCAGGGAATTATAAATCCTAAAAGGATGACCATGTTGGTTCATCACTTCATCGATCACCAACATCTAAAACCATTTCAGATAAATTGTTCGAGATTCATTGGGATTGAACGAAAGCTGTTGGATGAATGCCCGACACACCCCTCAATCGACATCTATTTATCAGCTAAAGACAGAAACGGAAGCCCGAACAAACATGAGAGGGAAATGGAAGTCATACATCGTACGCCTCATTTATCCGATGAAACTGTACCCCGCAATTGCTTCCTCTGCAAACGTCTGGATGATACTGAAAATGAAGCAAGAACATCCGAACTTCAATCAAACAACATAAAAATCCAAACTTTAATCAAGCCAGCCAGATTTCTCCTAGAGAAGACCCAGAAAACACGGAACGGAGAATGAAGGGTAGGAGAAAAGCAAACCTGCAGAGCGAGCTGCCTGAAGGCCTTCTTGACCTCAGATTCAGAAGCGCCGGGTTGAATCCTCAGGGTCTTGTACGGATCCAGCACCGAAGAATAAGAGCAGGAAACTCTAACCCCACCACTATTCCTATCGGCCCTGTTCTTCATCTTTCGGTCTCCGACCCGAATCCAACGAGAACCGCTCTTTCCAATCAGGCCGACAACAGAAGTAGCCATGCTGTGATGTTGTTTTCTCCCCCAAAACGATCAAAGGAACAACAAAGACGATACCTTCAACTCCAAACCGCACTACACGGAGCTCCCCAAAATGCGTTCTTTAAAATAGATCCGCAGGAGAGAGGAGAGGGGTTCGAATGATGTGGCGTTGTGGACAGTCCAATGGGATCCGGTCTGAACAACAGCAACGGGAAATGGATAGATGGGTCAGATAGAGAAGGGTGTGATCTTACGAGACGTGTCACTAATTATAGAGAGAGAGAGAGATGGAAGGGGAGGGGGAGGAGCGAATAATGCTGGTGGTGCTTATCTAATGCCTGACGTGTGACGTGGAGTTTTGTGGAACACAGAGGAAACGGTCCCTTTCTTTGTTTTATCTTATCCGTGCCCAGTCTTTTTTATTTTGGTTTTTCTTCTTCTTTTCTATAATTTTGGGGAATATTCCTCCGAATTTGTACTATTTATTGTGCTCGTTTGCGCGTAATGATGCTTCACCAAATATATATATATAAACGAAATGTAACGCAAATTCTGTTGAGACGGCACAATATTAACACGATGGACACGTTTTTCTTGCTTTTAATTTAATGAAATACACTTTATAATTGCTTACAATAATTCCAAACATACAAACATAAATGGCCGAGACATGACCATAGTATCACACAAATTGGCAGCCTTATATTTAGAGAAAACTATCGAAAAGTCATGAATTTATCATACAATGATCAATTCAATTAAAACATTTGGACAATTTGTCAATATAGTCTATTAGGACTAGATAGACGAAAAAGAAAAGTTTAAAATTGAAATGATACGCGATACGATAGAATTAGGAATTTCTCGATAACCCCCTTATATCTCACTTTCGTGCCATTAAGCTTTATGATTGGTACCCACAGCTCCAATTCTTCCTTTCTTTGTTCTTTTGGCCGGAGCGCCCCCCTACATTCAAAGGATATTCCAATTTGGAGATAGTCGTGAATTTTCATGTATTGTTTATTCTCCGGTTGATACCGTTATGTAGATGGGCACGCCACAATATTCAAAAGCTATTCAACCGACCCCCTTTAAAGTAACCAAGTAATTGTGTCATTATCCACCCTACATTCTAAACCGTGTGTCTATTCCGGGGCGCATTATAAAATCAAAGAAAGAATCGGATTCACCCCGCTTCCCACATTCTGGTTTCTGACTAGTAATCTAACGCATTCCTCGATTTCACGACCTCTCTCTCTAAATTTGAACCGTTTGTCTTCATACACCCGGTCGCAATCTCACAAGTAATTATCAGAGGTTCTCTTTTGCAACTTCAGGGTCAAAATGAAACGGGTAGGTCTTGCTCATACCTTTCTTGATTGAACATGGGCATGGAACTTGAGAAATTACCAACAAAAAAAAAGTCCTAAACACATAAACATGTGCTAATTTAGTCATAAACCCTTTAATTGTATCGATTCAATCATAAATTTTTTCACGTTTGGCCAATTGAGCCCATCCGACCAATCTAGATGAGGTCGCGAGTGCATTGAGTAAGGGCCGCAACGCCCTTAGTCCAAGTAAAAGCAAGGGAAAGAAAAAAAAAAGTTATTGAAAAATGTCTACTTTAGAGCCAACCATGCCATGTAGGTACTTAGGTAGCGAAAATTGACTAGATAGACTCAATTGACAAAACGCAAAAAGGTTTAAGATGAAATTGCATAATTGAAAAGTTTAGGACTAAACTGGCACAAGTACAATAAGTCTATAATTTATTTATAAAAAAATTCGAGAAACTCATGGGGGGATGAATTGGAGTTACTCTTTCCTTTTCTTTTCATTTTTTAAATTGGGTCGGTGTAGTTAGTCTAATATCATGAAAAATCTCAAACTTGTACATTTGGGACAAATTACTCCAAACTAATTTTTTGACAATGAAAAACCCAAACTGGTACACCTGTAACAAATTATACACTTATGATAAATTGACCCTTCGTTAGTTTCCGTTAAATTTTGTTAATATCACAAAAAATCTCAAATTGACACACATGTAACAAACGGAGGGTAAAATTCAAAATTGATACACTCTGTCAACTGTCACGTTTCATTTAACTCAATAATTTGATGGTAAAATTTCACAAAAATTAATAGAGAGTAAATTTATCATAGGTGGTAAATCTGTAATCAACGTACTAATTTGAGATTTTTTTGTGGTAAAAAATTAATTTATGGTAAATCTATTACAAAGTGAAGGGTTTTTTGGGTATTTACTCTAGTCTTTAATAGGTGCTTGAAAACGTGGCCTTTTTGCTCGTGAGACGAGCAAACGCGTGAACCCCAACAAAACAAAACTAAAAAATTACAACGTGTCCCAATTACGAGGTCAAGTCCGAGCCCCGGTTTGAAAGGGGAAAAGGTCACGGTCGGCTTGCTAGGGTTGGATAAGAAGGGAAGGCCAGGTCAGAAGGGCACGTGTTTCGCATGCAGACTGAGCTTTCCTAGATACAGCCAATGGCCCCTTGTGGGTACGTGTCGTACGTTGGTAGAGTTAAAGCTCCCCATCTTCTCTCTCTTTCTTTCTTGAGTTAATACCACTAAAAATTCCAAATTACTATACTCATGACAAATTTATCCAAAATTATTTTTTTGACCACAAAAAACCTCAAACCAGTACACATATGACAAATTTACCAAAAACTAATTTTTTGACCATGAAAAATCACAAACTGATATATTTGTGACAAATTTATCCCAAACTGGTACACATGTGATAAATTTACCATTCGTTAATTCCCGTTAAATTGGATTAATACTACAAAAAATCCCAAATTGGCAAACCTGAGACAAACAAGGGTAAAACCCAAAACTAATACATTTCATCAACTGTCACGTGTCATCAAACACAGTAATTTGATAGTAAAATTTGGCGGAAATTGACGGAGGGTAAATTTATCACAAGTGTACCAATTTGGGATAAATTTATCACAAATGTATTAACTTAGAATTTTTCGTGATAAAAAAAATAACTTGAGATAAATTTGTCACAAACGTATCAATTTAGGATTTTTCATGATCTTAATCCTTCTTTCTTTTGCTTAATTGGGGACAAGAGATGGACCTCCCCCGTCCCCGTCCCCGCCACCGCGAGTCACGGATTGTTTTCTGGGGTTCTCGATTTCCTTTTGAAACAGGTGGATGAATGGATAAGAAAGGTAAGGTGGATCGACACGTGGATCCAATTCAGATCTTAGCCGTGAACAACGAATACTTATGTACGCCGAGATGGCTGCCACGTGTTGAGGTTAAGGCCAACTTGTACGTCCACCTCGAAAGAGAAAAAGCGAACGAGGGGTCATCGAGATGGGACCCCCGGTCTCTTCTTCGAAACTAGCCCTTCAAAACTCTTGCGGGTGCGGGTCCGATCCTTATTTAGAAATTGTTCTCTCTAGTCTTTGACTCCAACTTTGGCTATTGCATTAGACCTCCCTTCCTCTATTTGCCTTCTCAACACATTGAATCTGATTGATTTTGCCCACGATATGAGATGGTTCGCAATATCGACCAGCGAGTCTTGTCAAGGCGATACGATAGGGTTTGTTTCTTGCTAATTTCAACTTTACGGGAGAACAATTATTCGACGCACGATATCAGAGCATATATCACACGCTTAAAATTCTTATGTTCCTCTTATATTCCATTTATTTTGCACGTGTTTATAACATTGTTAGTGAGAAGTGGCCAATGGATGGACTCGAAACTAAGGTTGTGGAAATTGTGAAAGCCATTTAGCAAGAACTCTTTGGTGACACTTTTAGTAACTCTAGTAGTACTCTTGACAAAATAGCTCGACCATGGTCGCACTAATTTTACTTTAATAGCAAAGCCTTTTTCTTCTTAGTGAAATTTTGTGGTTAATTAGAAAGAAAAAAATTTAGGTATTAATGATATAGAGGCAATGTTAGAGAAATCTGGAAAATAAACTTGATTGCACATTACAACTCGGCCCGATTGCTTTGTTCATCGACCTAGATTTGTCACTAAAAGTTATTACCTCAAATGCTCAATACTCTCATTCAAGATCTAACAATTATTGCGTAACACCTATGAAAAGACATTGTTTATGCTTACCTTGAAGAGAGAGTATTGACAGAAAGTCAAGTAAAACCCGCAAGGGTTGAATCCATCGTTAATGTTCTTACACGAGATGCCACATTAGGCAGTGATTAGGCCATATAATGGTACTTGGTCGAGCCATTTTGTCAAGAGTACTACTAGAGTTACTAAATATGTCACCAAAGAGTTCTTGCTAAATGGCGTTCGTAATTTCCACGACCTTAAACAAAGAAGACGACGAAGGACTCAATGAAGAGGAAGACGATCTAGAGTTCTCACTAAATTTAATGGTAAAATTTGAAGGAAGCAAATGGAGAGTTAATGTGTCGCGCATGTATCAATTTGGAGGGTTTTTTATGACTCAAAAATTAGTTTGGGATAAATTTATTACATGTGTACCGGTTTGAAATTTTTCATGGTATTAACCTGTTCATTGATCTATGTGGACCTGCCTAGCATCCAAGTAAGCAATTTAACGGCAATATTTGATGAAAACTAATAGAGTGTAAATATGTGACGCGTGTACCTTTTCAGTGGTCAAAAAATTAGTTTGGGATAAATATGTCACTAGCGTTCCAGTTTGGATTTTTTGTGGCATTAACTCATATATTTATATAAATTAGTTTATTAGAACATTTCTCAAGAAACATATGAAAATCCTATGAAGAAGGACGTGCTCACAAATATTATGTAATTAAGTACACGAGTATCCTCACCCATCTGCTTTGTGGTTTTGCACAAAAATACATACGAGCATTCTTTCGGCAGAGATTACACCGGGGCACTTGCGAAAGTGATTATAAATATCTGGATTTGAATATTCTCGGTGGCGATGCCCGACTATTTTCTCATTCGTGCTTTTGCCTCAGTTGTGATTTGATTCCTAATTAAAGTTATGTGCCACGAGAAGCATAAGCCTAAAGCATAGCTTTTACTCTGCCTTTTTGCAGAGCGTGAGAATCGAACCTCACACCTGAAACTAAACGAAGAAGGTATTTGTATTTGTACCAACTAAAAAGGCTTATCTTATCCCCACAATGAGAAAGATCGAAGCCATCACCATCCACACAAGATGCTTCTCGCTATGATAAATTTCCCTTTTCCTGTGGCCACTGAAACCAAGCATCCAATCTAATAGCTTAAGCTTGGATTTCATTAGGTTCCTCCAATGAAGATAAAATAAATTCTCAGATACACTCACAAGACACAAAAGAATGCTGATGAGAAAATAGAAAACCATTGAAATCCATAGTGTTTCTTCAGAGCCTTGTCCTCCGAATATCACTCCAGTGATTTTGTCGATGATTATATTATCTGCTTGCAGATACTTTTGAGATTGAGCAGCATATTCACAAGCCTAAACCCCCCTCAAATGAATTTCCAGACTAATTAGCCACTCTTATAGTGATGCACGAAGTAGATCCATCCGCAGCTGGACTTCTCACTCATGCTCAACTGCTACTCAAGAGAAGAAACAGATTTACAGAAGTGCCATAGTTCGCTACCTGAAGGTGTCGGATCTAAAACCATGTTCTCCTAGACCCTCTGGATATTTGGCCCTTCCATTGATTAAATCAGACCTTCACTTCCGACTCTTCCAAGCATATGACGGGCTCGAAGATTTGATTGGACACTGCAGATTGCACTTCCACAGAACTACTGGATGTAGAGGATTTTCTAAACTGAAGTAAAATCATGGTCATGTTGTCGCATCCTTCACCGCCAGCAGAGGGTGCCAAACATCTCTCGAAGACTCTCTCACAGATAGCTGAAAGCTTGCTTTCCTGCAGAGTTTTCCATTTAGCAAATACCTAAGTTTTCTTCTCAACTTTTTCCTGCATTGCCATCAGTTTGGGAATCTAATATTTCAAGTGTTAAGAATGTACCGTATGTAACTGTTGCCTAACCAAGTCCACCAGCTGCTGGCTTGACATGCAATCCCTGGGGAACAAGATAATTTTTGTCAGACAGGACTCCCAAGAATTAGCAAACTACAGATACCTTCAATTAAAATATACGCCAATAATTCCACCAAGTCATATAACTAGCTGATTAAATAATTAAACTAAGAACTCTAGATGGAGGGGATAGATTTTGGAAAGGATATTCCAGTATGGTCCCTTCACTTCTGAATTTAGCTGATGGGGAATTTTGGCTGCAGAAACATGAGCTATAAGGGATGAAAATGGCAAGAGAAGAGGTGACAACTTTTCAGTGAAAAGGAGGTTTACTCAAGTATAAGGTCATAGCTTAAGGTTTTGAATTGGAATCACTAATCAACAATGCATCATCTACTAAGAGAAAAATTCTCTTCGAAGTCATATGCTCGACAAAGAAAGAAAATCTATAGTCCACAAAATGAAAGCAACCTAATCACTCCTCGTATCCACCATGCTGTGGCCATTTGGCAATCGAAACAAGTACACCCTTGTAACCTATGGAACTACGGGGCCCCACTTAAGTCAAAGTTTTGTCTGGTATTTCAAGTCCCCACTAATTATTAATGTAAAGTGCTCATGTCATGTGTAGCATTTCTGTTTCAAGTTCACTTCCTCAAGCTTATGGACACAAAAATAGTAGGCTGTCAGATAATTTGTTGGTAGAGAAAAATGATATCAGCAAAAAGTTGTAATCGAGTACCATATCCCGTCACACGCTAGTACAAGAAACTCATCATCTTCGCAGAGCTCAATCTACAAGATCGGAGAAAAAAGAGGAAAAAAGGATTAAAAGTGCAATAGAAGCAATTGTAAGGGTAATAAATAATGTTAATAAATGGACAAAGTCATCTAGAATTCCTGCATTAAATCAACAGGAGTTCAACCATCTTGATTAAAGAAATGTAGATAACCTCACAAGACTGCAAGATTATATCTTGACTAGCTATCACATACGGTAGTTATGTTAGGATTTGCAGTTACGATCTGTTTTTCAGCTGGGAGTGATTTGTTCTGCTTGAATTCCACATCTCCTGCGGTCAACAGACATTACATCCCCAATTCACATTAGACGGACTGTACCCAATAAGCATCCACAAATGCACGTGCATACGCACGCGCGTGCTGAGAGAGAGAGAGAGAGTGTGTGTGTCTCCCTCCTCTCTATCAACAGGGCATCAAGAATAACATTTAGAAGTAGTACCAATAGCTCTTGCTAGATTCAAACTTCCATTGACCCGTCCAACTTGAATGAAACCCCCAGCTTGAAGAATTCTCTCTCTCTCAATCTCAAGGTCAGGCTTGTGATCTTCAGACAAATTGTATGCCTGCATAGAGCTAGAAACACTTTCCTTAGTTACTGTTCTTTTTTCATTAATGAAAGTAACAAGAACATCATTATTTTAGCAGAGTACTTGTTACTGATGATAACACTGTCCACGTACTACCGCACAAAACCCAGGCATGTTTGGCAGATTCATGGTTGATGCATGAGTTCTCCTGGTGTCAAATTACCACACAAAAATCAATCACGGCATTTCCGAGCTTCCCCAGATATCAAGTTTTGTATCCAAAGCAAAGATATGATGTTGGAATTAGTTACTCTTTTTATAGTGGGTAATTAATTGAGTACACGAACTTGGCATGGGAAAATTGATCTCATCTTCATTCATCTCCATCCTTGACAGCAAGCATCTCTTTTTTCTGTGCTTGTCAATGTTTAAATCCACAACTCTGGGTTTTCCCAGGGTTCGAACCCATGTCTTGCCCTATCCCCTCCCCGCAATTGCCACCAGGTGTTTGGTAGGATTGACAGCAAGCATCCTGACTTCACTAGGCATTACCATCCTTTTTGTTCCACAGATGAACAAGTGCCAATTGAATGTAAAACTATCTTATACCGCAATTACATATGCACTATTTGGTCAACATGACTTCATACTTAAAACCAAGTTTAACTTCTTTCCGATCTACTCAAGGTGAGTAATAATTGAGGGAAATACATTTACCATTCGATATCTTAGAGACAGTTCCCTGAACATGCTCAGTGTTTTCCAATCAAATGCAGAACTCTGATGATTTAACTTATGCGAAAAGAATTACCAGACCCTTCCGAGATAGCACGCAACGAGAATCGCCAGCATTTACTACAATTACTTGTTTGTCTCGAATGATCGTGACACAAGCAGTGCTTCCACAAGTGGGTCCGGGAAAATCAGAGCGAGGCCCCTAGTTTTGACATGGAAATTGAACACGTCAATTATATGCCCCACAATATTTGGAGACAGAAATGAATAAAACAAACAGGAAAATGAAAGACTACAATAGCTTATAATACCCCGTCAGGAGCTTTTGAAAATGCTCATTATCCAAACAATGTTTGCCTAAAATTTACTCAAAAAAGTAGAATTTCTCCTTTCTCTTTACAGAATTTGATATTTTCTTGTCAATGAACAACACTAACACAGCAATAATGAAGTTCAACATTCCCAAGAACTTAAAGGCTCTTCATATAAACATAGTCGACACTCAATGGCAAGTTCATTAATGAAATAATTATGATCCCAATACAAAGGATGGATCATGTCACAGAAGAAAAAATGCATGCTGGTCACACACTTGGGTCTCTGTCAAGCTTGGTGGAACAGATGAAGTCGTTCTATCAGATGCAATAATTGAAGATAATGGACCAAGTGATGCATTAAAAATGCAAGCAAGTTCAGCTTATCAAAAAACTGGTTCCAAAGATAGGTGGTAAATAGTAAATACGTTAAGAAGCAAGAAACCTATAGGGGTGTTCACGGGCCGGGCTGGCCGGGCTCAGGTGAAAATTTTGTCCAGGCCAGAACAGTAGCCTGGCCCGATTAACCGCGGTACGATCGGTCTGGTCTGGCCTAGCCCAAACTATTATATGAAAGATCTGCAGGCGTGGCTAATTAACTCAAATTAATCAAGACAAAACCTAAACAAAAAGATCAGACCTCATTTTTTTGGGGCCAGACCTAAGACCTGATTATACACCTTATTCAAACAAAATAATGAATATTGAAATTTTTTTTTGACATTTGATTCACCAACACATTAACCATATTCAACATTCGATGCACCAACAGCACAAAAGAACAAAACTAAAGCCAAGATATGCAGATCGTGGCTTCATAAGACACCAAATCTTGAACATGTTGATCAGAAGATGGAGGGTGAGGTGCTGTGCTTTTTGCACCTTCTAGAGTCACTAATTCGCTCCTTGCATAAGGGTTAGTGGTGCTCTAGTAGGAGGCGAGGAGACGGCTAAGAGGTCGATTGAACAAGACTATAGGGAGTTGAGAGATCAGAGGGATTCAAGAGGGACGGAGTCAGAGAGAGGGAAAGAGGCATGCATGAGAATGAGAAGATTTGGGAGGAAGTGTTAAGTTCTGGTATTATACACACGTTATTTTGTACCGCAGCCGGCTTTTTTTT
>BCNH02000010.1:27347665-27363202 GCA_001662345.2 Metrosideros polymorpha var. glaberrima
AAAAGAATTTTAAAATATTATTATTTCTCTTCCAGAAGTAAAAATTTTCTCTTGTTTTACTAAACGCATTTCTATTCCAGAAATCAACTTTTGAAGTAAAAATAGAAAAATCAACTTCTGGCCAGAAGTTGATTTCTGGAGCAGAATGGTTACCATTCACCCCCTTAGTACTGTTAATTTGCTCCTAGCATCTCACCTTCTACAGTTAATTGCCTGAAATAGAATTTTCACAGCAAGAGCCTGTTAATTGGGTGACTGCTATTGTTTGTGAATGTGATATGTCCCTCAGCAAACATAATGATACTTTATTGCAGTTCTTCACTTAGGAAAACTTTTTGCTCTCAATTAGTCTTTACCACTAAGTTTTTCTCTCCAGTTTGTCTTCTTCTCACAGATGCAGAAACTTTATTGTACTATATAAGCAAAGTTTCTTTGCTAGTTATAAGCATTTTCCTTTGGTGGTATGAAATAGGCCACAACTATATTTTGAGGTTAAAAACCATGCAGCTGTTTAATTTTGTTATGCCGATCATGCATTATATTAGACTTTTGGAAAGAGATCTTAACATTATTGTGGCTAAAATGGTAATGACATGTGCGGATGTGCAGTTATTGGGTGTGTTGCATTTATCACTCGACTTGATTGGTATGACAAATAAATAAAGAACTGAAAACATCTAAGAACTTGTGTCAAGTTTGTGTGGAGGCATGACAATGTTCTATGTTTTCGTTTGCCTGCTATCTGCATTTCATCTCTTCATTGGCCTATCTTTACTTATGGAAAATCTCAAAAATTCTTTGTAAGTCATCCCTTAGGCTTTATGCTTGCTTACAAGTACACACAACATGCATAAAAGACCAACCATTCATAATAATAGTCTGTGCTTCATACTTTAGTTTATTATATGAAATTTCACCTTCAGGAGACCGAAAATATGGAAGAAGCGAATGCTGCAGATTGAATTGCTTGAGTCGCAAAGCACTCCATAAGAATTTGCTTATAACAGAATTATCTTGAAAATTTATACAGGTGACGTACTTCAAGTGCGGTGGAGTTTCGCTTGGTGTTGGCATGCAACACTATGTAGTAGATGGATTTTCTGGCCTTCACTTTATGAACACGTGGTCAGACATGGCTCGTGGTCTTGACCTCACGACCCCACCCTTCATTGACCGCACCCTATTGCGTGCTCGTGATCCACCACAGCCTCAATTTAAGCACATTGAATATCAGCCTCCACCTGCCCTTAAAGCACCGCCATCACAAACTACTAAATCCGGCACTGAGAGCACAGCCGTCTCCATCTTCAAAATGACTAGGGAGTAGCTTAACAAGCTCAAAGGCAAGTCAAAGGAAGATGGAAACACTGTCAACTATAGCTCTTATGAGATGCTGTCAGGTCACATTTGGAGATGTGCATGCAAGGCACGTGAGCTTGCCGATGATCAAGAAAGCAAATTGTATATTGCTACTGATGGACGGTCCAGATTGAATCCGCCTCTTCCGCCCGGTTATTTTGGCAATGTGATCTTCACTGCGACGCCACTTGCTGTTGCCGGTGACCTCCAATCCAAACCAGCATGGTATGCGGCAAGCTGGATCCATGATGCTTTGGTTCGCATGGACAATGACTATCTCAGATCTGCCCTGGACTACCTGGAGCTCCAACCCGATCTATCGCCCATTGCTCGTGGGGCCCATACATTTGGATGTCCAAACCTTGGCATAACTAGTTGGGCTAGGCTTCCGATCCACGACGCTGATTTCGGCTGGGGCAGGCCTATATTTATGGGGACAGGCAGAATTGCATATGAAGGATTATCGTACATATTGCCAAGCCCCAGCAATGATGGGAGCTTGTCAGTGGCCATCTCCCTGCAAACCGAGCATGTGAAGGTGTTCGAGAAGCTGTTGTATGAAATCTAAACAGGGTCGAAGGAAACCTACCAGGTCGGATAAATTGTAGCTGTTCAGATCAAGCGCATCAAAAGAATTTTCCGCCCGGCGATTGTGTTTGTTTCCTAATACCTTAACAATGCATTCTTGATTTTAATTCCACGTGAGTTCAAATGTTGCTGTACGACAGGCTATTTTTGTCGCACAAATTGCACATTTAAGGACGCTTGAACCAATTGTATCATCATTGTACACCTGCCGGATCGGTTGGTTCTTGTATGCGCCTTCTCTACCTGTTTGATTGATTCTTTGAGCACCTCTGATCACATTTCGCAGTTTGTTCCTTGAATAGAGAAGTCTTTGGAAGCACTCTCTCAGGAGCAAAAGCTGCGAAATTCAGATGGAGAAGCAAAAACCCTCGTCGAGCAAAACTTATGACCAAAGTAGGAATGAGAGCATGGCACGCAAAACCATAGATACAAAGTAGAACAGAGACGGAAGTGGCCATTGACACGGATGCTTCACTTTGGTGTTCTCCTCGTCGAGCGATATTCCCACTTCCTTTGCCTCCCTTCCCAGTGCGCTTCCCTTTTCTTGAGAAGAAATTTTTGTGCATTCTCTCGTATCTCAGGCCACCCCACCTTTTGCATGCAACAATCCATTGCTTCACCCGTTTGAACCTGCATGTCTAATGTACTTCAGCGTGTGTTACTAGCCAGAAAAAAAATTGATGATTATCAAAGCATCTTGTCACCCCAGACTCTTTTTATTCACAAGAATCTTGGTCTAGAACAGCCTGTTTCATCCGTGCGAAAAATATTACTTCAACTCATAGTCAAATTAACATTAGCAGATTGGGTGTCCACGTAAGTATTTTCCAGACTAAATTAAAAAAATTGTGAATTGCCCTCGCTAAGAGTGGCAACGTATCTCCTCCCAAAATGGTCAGTGATAAAACAAGTAGAGGTATAGTTCTGAGGTCACACCAACATCTTCTAAAAGGATGCTTTAGTTTCAGCCTAACATCTGGGGAATGATTTGAAGAGTTTGCGGGCTCGCGGCTGGATTGGGTTGGGCCTTGTCTGCCTAAGGAGCCTCTTCTGAGGGGTCACAATAGCTTTAAGCCATTTCATTTGCTCTCTCGACTTTATGGTAAAACGCAAGAGAATCTTCATCTTGCACCAACACAAGATTTATGACCTTTTTTACTTCAAGAAAGGTATGAAACCCCCCTTAAAAGAATAATTGGCGCTGCGTATACTTACATCCGGTTGATCCAGTCTATATAAACATCAGTGATTTGGGCAAATTTAAACACTTTTACCAATTAAACTACTCTGCAACCAACAATACTGGGCAAAGTTCTATTGTTCCGTGCACAAAAATAAAGATTTTTTGTTCTGCGCTGGTAAATCTTATAAGTGTTGGTGAATGTCAAGAGCTGTTGGTAAAAAGAGAAAAATGACACGTGGTTTTTATTTAGGTAACTAGTTGGTAACTTACCGACACTTACCAACTCTCATTTGAGTTGCTTACGTTTTTCGGGTGTTGTCTCATTTGCCAACATTTTTTTATCACATACAAACTTTCATTTGCATTTTTTAAAAGCTCTTTAACTGTACCAAGCTTAATTAGAATCATTTACCATGTTTTCTCTGACGAATTTACAAAGTAGTTCTGAGTTAACAATTTTCATTTGAGTTATTTTTTAGTATATTACCAACTTTTCCTATCTTTTACCAAATTTTATTTACCTTTCTAAATTATGTCTTATATTTACCTACTATTGTATGAAATACAAGCTTTCATTTAAGTGATTTTACATTCTTTCTTGATAATGTTTTCAATTAGTTGTGGATTACCAACTCTCTTTTAAGTTAATTATCAACATTTGTTTGTTTGTTTGTTCTCAATTTAGCAACTTTTCTATTGTGTTACTTAATCGAAAATAAAATTGATAAGTCATCAAATAAAAGTTGGTAATTTGATATAATAGTTGCTAATTTTAAGGTGTTCATGAGAAATTTAAATAAAAGTTGATAAATAATAAGAGAAGTTTTCTATCTGAGATAAGGTAATTTGGTAATTTCAAAGAAAGTTGGTAACTAACTTGAGTAAGAGATAGTAATGCAAACTTAGTTGTAATTTAATGTAGAAAAAGAGTTGGTAAGTAATGTAAATAAAGTGGTAACTCAATATAAAATTTGGAAAATTTAACTTACCCACTTTTGTCCATTGCCGTACAAGCAAGTGCTTGACATCCTGAAAGTGCTCTAGCCTGAACACGCTTAACTTTGGAATTCCAAAGCAAAGCTTGCCATTACGTGAAAAGACGTTTTCGAGAGTTAATTCTAGTTTTCACACATATATATACCAGACACACTCTCCCTTTATTTGATGTACAACTCTGTTCATTCCCCTTTGCCATCCTAGAAGCTTGCCAAGAGTCGCTCTTTGTCCGAGCCCTCCAGCCACCTGATCACTTCCCATCCTCGTTGAACCAGGTCGTTAAAGGTATACAGTATCAAAGTAGGACCCCCTCCAGTAGATGTGTGATTCGAGGATGAACCATGCGGAAGTTGGTTGGCTTGTAATAACCTAGTCCGACGAGTGGTTGGCTTGGATAAAGAGTGGCTCATGACAAACTTTTTAGGATGGCGAATGGGGCATTAATGAATCAAATTGCACACCGAACAGGAGGAGAGCGTGTCTAATGTGTGTGTGAAAACTAAAATTAACTTACAGATGCGCTTTTTGTCGTTGTCACGACCTATTTTTCCTGACCCGTGCCGGAAAAGGAATAGGTTTAGGGGTATTGCCCAAAAGGACAGACCATGGGCCCGTCGGATCGAGCGCGAACTTTCCCAAGCCCATACCTCGCGTGACGTTGGATTTCGTTATAAATTTCTTAGCAACCTAAGAAATCAACTAGGAGTCACCACTAGCCTATTGAGGTCGGCTAGGAACCAATCGAGACTCGAGAGTGTCGTGTCGATTCCTACACAACCAGAAATTCTAGGGTCGGGGACTTGATTACGCTAATTGTCTAATTAGCGCCCTTTCGATACCTAACTAGTCGGTGGTTCACCTAACGTAGTCATGCAATCTTGATAGCATTTTACAATCTCAAAATCAAAATCGCTAGTGATCATGCAAATGTTTTTGTGATTTTCCCATTTAAAGATTTTAGGCTGATTCTATCATGAGAAGGAAATTAACAAGCAAAGTATTGAAAAACGATGCATAAAGTAAACACTCAATTAATTTAAAGCGAGCTACTCTAGGTGTGATAAAACAAAACCTGCAATTCACCGAGTATTAACAATTACAAACTTTACATGAGTTTAGAAAGGGACCGGAAGGAACATCGGTCGATCACCGTCTTTAGGACCACCTTAGGATAAATGTCGCATTGAGTTGTCGCGTCTTCAACATTTGCTCACAACATGCACTCTTAAGCATACATCTAATGCAATCAATTTGTAATCAAATTCAATCAAAATGGCATCGGGATTGGCCTTTGCCTTACATTGCCCTAGCATACATCTAGCATAGACATACATCTAAAACTAGGCTAAACATGCACTTAGGTCAATTAAGACATTGATTATCACACAATCAATCAAACAATTGAGTGAGACCTAAAAGAGAGATCACTTGACCATTCTTTGGGGTTTTATGCTTCAGATTCGGGTCGAACGAATTAATTTGGAAAACACATCAAAATGGGTTCAAATCTAATGATTCTGGTGTCATTAGAAAGCTTGTAATGTGTTCTTCAATGTCGAAGAAATCCATTTCATCCAATTTTAACCCGAAAGATCCGATTTCGGTGATTTAAGAAAAGTGGTCAGGATTTGACCCGAATCTGATATACTCTGAAAGAAAATTCAGTAAAAATAGCAAGCCTGGTGGAAACGTGCCAAATTTCGGCATACAGCTGGACAACCACGTGCTGAACGAATTTCATGTTCTGAGGTTTTGCAAAGGAGTCCTCCATTTTTCCCAGTACTTCAATATTTCCCGAGGACCTTTCTGAAAACAGTTTTAGAGGCCGACACCAACCTTGTCCGTATTTTGATTTTTACAAAAATATCAGATCTCACATCTTGGCTCTGAAACTTTGTAGTATAACATTTAAGACCCTAAAGAACAACTTTGTAGTTTTGATATTTTGCAAAAGTGGCCATCTACTATGTGATTTTTACATTTCAATCCATAGCATTTTCTGGACCCAAAACTGACTCGATGAACAGTAAAATGACGTTGCACTTTAGGCCAGGTTAAAATGCACGTTTTGATCTGAAAATTTTATATGTTGTAGATCCAGATGTCTTTTACAACTTTCATGAAGAAATATCTCTCAAAAAATGCACGCAGAATTCTCCCAAAAATAAATCTTGACGCAAGGTCAGATCTCACAGCAGCAGAATAGGTCTAAAACAGCAAGAACAGAACAGCAGCAGAATGTGGATCGATTCTGTGAACTCACGGAAAAGTCAATATCACCAAGCAAACGATGTTCATTTTTTACGTACGACCACTCAAATCGAAGCTTAGAAAGTCCTCTTCGATTGTCTAGTTGAGCATTTTTCCAGATTCCGTCCTTATTTGGCTCAAAAGCGGCAGAAACCGAGACAGGCTCACTGGACTACGAAAAATGCAGAAACACAAACATGCAATGATTTCTCATCTATTGGCTCCTAAACATGGTTTAGGTGTTACTTACCTTCAGATATGTCCAACATCCATTGATGATGAAGCTGTTATTTAACAAACACACTAAGTCAGTGAAGAATAAGAATCTATGGCGATTTATAGTAAAGAACAGAAAAGGGGAATGAACCACTTAGCTTCTTGCTGTCTTCAAAGACCCGACTCGTGGCGCCGGGGACTCGCCTCGTGGATCGGCTTGTACGGATACGAAGCGGGATGCACCAGCTTCGCGTCGATTGGCGGAGCACGGCCATAGACGCACCGGCGAGGGAGGTTCAACCTGATGGAGGAGGAAGCAGCGCCTCTTGCTGGTCTCACAGATCGCAATCGAACAGCGGCAAGACCACCTGAGATCGTCTCGTTTGGGCGATGGCAGCAAGCCGTGGATCAAACAAAGCAAGGCAGAGGAACGGCGTCGTGCCAGCAAGAGGAAGCAGCAGGGTGACGGCTTCCGACGGACTAGGGAGGGCGATGGTGGTAGTAGGCTCGTCGTTCGGTCGGCGGAGCATTCGCGTGCAAGGGAGAGACCGAAGTCCTCCCTGTCCGTTCTCCCTCCTCCTTTGGACGAAGCTCCTTCCTCCTCCTCTTTTCCTGCCCGACTCCCCTCTCTCCGACGAAGCTCCCTCCTCCTCTTCTTTTATTCTATTTCTGACTTCTTCCCCAAGTGTCTGTGTGTGTGGGTGAGAGTGAGCGAGCGTGGGGAGCATGATGGAAGAAGGGGGCTGGGGCTTGGGCTGAAACAAAAAGCCCATGTGGGCATGGGCTCATGGGCCGGTCTGCAGGCCAAATTTTTCCTTTTTCCTTTTTTTTTTTTAAATTACATATTTATCTATTTTTGACTATTTTTGGTGCCTATGCTCATTTGGCATTTTTAAACGGAAATTAGATTAAAACGAAAATAAGTAAATAAATAAATAACGGACCGCCAAAAATAGGAGTCAACAGTCGTTAAGGCAAGCTTAAAAGTGTTTAAGCTAGAGCACTTTCAAGATGGATGACCTCCTGGGAAAGTGCATGCATGTATGTTAAAGAACAAAAATGTGATGCTTGGTATGAAACGAGTCAAAGTAGACAATATCTCGAGTGAGTTAATTTAGGGATGTCACAGTATCAGTTTGTAAGGCAAATAAAAATTGATTATTTTAAAAAAGAGTTAGTAAATTTAAAGAGTTGGTAAGTAAGATATATAAAAGGTAGTAACTTGATAGAAAATTTGGTAAACTTTAAAAAACCAAAGGGAAAGGTGCACTGAAAATCTCAAAACTTGTCACGAAAGTGCAATTGAGTCCTAAAACTTCCAAAAAGTGCAATCAAATCCTAAAACTTGTTACTACCAAATCTTGAACTTGTTGATCAGAAGATAGAGGGTGAGGTGCTGTGCTTTTTGCACCTTCTGGAGTCACTAATTCGCTCCTTGCATAAGGGTTAGTGGTGCTCTAGTAGGAGGCGAGGAGACGGCTAAGAGGTCGATTGACCAAGACTATAGGGAGTTGAGAGATCAGAGGGATTCAAGAGGGACGGAGTCAGAGAGAGGGAAAGAGGTATGCATGAGAATGAGAAGATTTGGGAGGAAGTGTTAAGTTATGGTATTATACACGTTATTTCATACCGCGGCCGGCTTTCTTCTTCTTCTTCTTCTTTTCGAGCCTGTGTCCTCAGGGGCCCAAAAAACGTAACCGGCTTGAGAGTGACCTGAAAGCTCGGACTGAGTTTGTCTGAGCCCAAAATATCATGCCGGTCCAGTTTAGGCCAACCAGGTTTTCGGGCCAGCAGACTTTTTTGAACACCCCTGCTTTAAAGAACTTCTTTAAGATGATAGTGACTCGATAGCAACCGATACCCTTTCAACTTATAAGTTGTACGAAATATGTAATTTTGGAAGTCGGTACATGATAAAAAAAAACCATCTCAGTATCCTTATTTACCCTATGTGACATACCTCTTCAGAGTGCCAATCATCAGTCTGCTCATTGGTGTCAGTACTCCTGGGAGACCAAATGAATCGTTCAATCATTCTAGAAAACTTGTCTATCTTGTCTCCCAATATTGCTAATTCCCTCCACCCTCTTTGCCCATGCATCATCTCATCCATTCTGTACCAATCATTTGGTCAGAAGCATGAAATCAGTAAACCAGAAGATAGAATGAACTGTTGCTTACAGTCATAAAGAAGTCGCCAAAAAATTTGAGAGAAACAGGACCTTAACAACTAACAATTTAGGAAATGATACAAAATAGCACTCTTCTTAATGACCGAGCAATCCTAAAGACTCCAAAGAGACCTTGATTGTGAAAATTTTATATGGTCCAATTAAAGCCAGTGTACGAACCTGAGAAAAGCTCTCTGTGCAGGAGTGCTCAAATCTCCAGCAGCATAAGCTTCATGCTTGAGTACCTGCTGATGGAGATACTTCGCACAAAACTTAGCAACTACTTTGCCTATAAGCAAATTGCTTCCATGAGTATACAATATGGTCAATAACACTGGAAAAAGAGGAATGCAAGCTTCATCAAATGCTTATTCAGAAAAGACTATTCGAATGTGCAATGAGCAAAGATGGCGTCATGATAGGGTTGAACAAAATCACACTTCTAAAGGAGCACAAAGTTTTTATGAGAATGTAATAGTTTGTGGGTGGTTGGTGGTTATGGGGATCGAGGTTAAGGGGACCAATCTGCGAAGTATGCTTTTGTACTACACATGAGGTGTAAAGACCTCAATATGGTAGTCCTGATTGTTAATTCATAGAATGGCTTCCTATTACTCACAAGAAGCACCGATCACACTGAAAAAGGATAGAGACATACACAATGGTTAGACTAGGCAGGCAAATAGATCAATTCCCAACAAGGGAAGTAGAATATGCATGGCCATTCTAAACCTATCTACTTCCAACACATGGTCTTGTGGACATAAAAGATATTGTGACCTGCCTGCATTTTGAGCAAGTTCCCCTATTCGATATGGTCTTATATTGATTAGAGGATAGGAAAATAAGGTGAACGTCAACAAGATTTGTGCAAGAACTATGATAGAAAACGGCTTTGATCTAAAATGACAGCGCAAGTGCAGGAAGAAGAATATGAAATGTAGCTAGGCATTCTTTTTGGCCAAATAACTGGGCATATGCTGAATTGGACTCTCAAGCATATAAAAATAAGAACCATGTGAACTAGTTCTAACCTCCATGACCATCATAGACTCCAAAGAAAGACGTGGAATCATCAAGATCTGGATAAGCTGCATGCTGAGAAGACTACATATCAATGCACTGTTGAGTGCCAAGATTGAGCAAGCTTGAGAGTGCATAACATAATGAGTTCATGAATAACTTAAAATAAGCTCCTGCTTGGGAGTTGGGGGCACTAAAAAGGCCCAACCATAACTTCTGGCAGAAAAGGTGCAAGCAAAAAGCTACTTCAAAAGCCGAAAATGAAGGCCTCAGCTAAGAACCACAGGCAACCAAAACACTCAATAAGCCAATCGTTGGAGAAACTACTTCACAAGTGGTATCGAAAAATTTAGTCACCTCCCCTCATAACTGCAAATTCTCCCAGCAAATTTTGAAAGCAGATTAAGAGCACTTGCAAGCAGTTTCAATAATTGTATTGACCAATAACACAGGCACACCAAGGATGCAGCATTTGAAATAACTTTGAAAATTTTGAGCAACAAAGAACCAACTACCAAGATTCACCAAACTAATTTAAAACCAGGAACGCTGGTTTTCATGGAATAGATCATATAAAAGGCAAAGCAAAATATCGGACCTCAGCTAGCAATATGCAGCTTAATTAAGAGCATAATAATATGGAAACAACACTGAGCAACATAGAAAGAATATTAACTGCATCTTCCATGGTTGCACGCCACCCTTGCATGGAGGACAGCCCATAAGAGAGCCTATCATTCTCGCCATCTTCTGAGAACTTGTCAGTTTTCGGAGTGCTGAGGTATATGCCCATATCTAGCTGCAAAACACGTAAAACCTCTGCAGCCAATTAGAATGCAAAAAGAAGATTTTGCAAATCCACTTTCTCTTGTTTATAAGGCAAAAGCCAATATATTTCCACGGCCCAGACACTATTACATATAGGCATAGGAATGGAGTAAAGCAAGCAGCTACTTCCCTGTTCTATTCAGCCGAATGGAAACTGCATTTCCTTTCTAAATAAGATGTAAAGCAGAAATGAAATTTGCAATCGAAACAACTTATGAAGTCGATTTTCAGAATTGAGTAAGAACCTCAAAAGGACTAATACTTAATCGACTCGACTCCCCGAGGATCTTCGATCCAGAGCTGAATTGACTGATGAGTGCCAAGGAATAATTTCACTCAGCAAGCCGGTACAGCTCCTAGTTCATTATCCGGACATACATACATATGATACATCACATTGAAAGCTGTGCACGTGACGAATGAACTCAACATCGTACTTCAGCTCAAATCGAGAGCCTCAAAGCTGCCGAATGCAGATTGCGAAATTGCCCCACCAATCCGAAGTAAGCTAATTCGGCTAAGACCCAGCGATTGCCTCAACTACATATCGCCGTACGACGATCGAGGAAACTCGGATACACACAATCGCGCAAGTCATCCGACACCATTTCCAGGCGCAGGAAACGAACGAGCATGCTAACCAGATGCGACGAGATTGATAGCAAAATCAAGGGCGCGAGCTGAAATCACATCGATAGAAAGAAACAAGAGCGAGATTTTTCAGGTTGATGAACTCACTCGCTAGATGAAGCACGCCGCACTTCTTCCTCGAGCAGAGAGAGAGAGAGAGAGAGAGGGAGCGAGATCTTTTTCTGTTAGTAGAAGTGTGTGAAATGATTGCGATTTTCTCTAATTGGCGATTTGTTCGTTATTGCCCCCTGACCAGTGTGCTGCAGTGGTTAACACCTCGCACGAGTTCCCATTTTTGTAATCTCGGGGTCGACATCGGGCTTGACCGTCTAGGCCTAGCGGGCTCGACTATAAGGCCTGGTCCTATTGGGTCTTTGGTCCGTCTTTTTCTAAAACGAATGAGTCAATTCAATCCTAAACTTTTCAATTTTTTCAATTTGATCCTAAATATTTTGACAACTTACCAATTAATTTATAAAATTTTTAATTGTGCTAACATTTTTTTAATATGTCAATTCAGTTATAAACATTTTAAAATTTTTCTAATTTAGTCATTCCGGCCAATTTTAGTCGGAAGTCGTTGACGTGGCTGTCCAGTCAGCATCAGTGCTGACAAGGGCTAGCTAGAGGAAGAAGGAAAAGAAAAAAAAAAGAAAAGGAAAGGAAAAAAAATCACAATTTTTTTAAAAAAACATATAAAAAACTGTCAATTTCAACAATTTCCAACTAAAATTGATCGGAATGACTAAATTAGCAAATCATCAAAATGTTTAAGACAAAATTGGCACAATTAAAAATTTTATGACTAAATTGACAAGTTATCACAAGGTTTATGACTAAATTGACATTAAAAAATTTAGGACTGAATTGACCGGTGTACAGTAGGTTTATGATTTTTTGGACAATTCTCCGGTCATTGATCATATGAGGATTTCATTCTTCGTTAGCACACCTCCACTTTGTCATGTTCTTTCTCATATAGCCACATATAATATGGTTTTTAAAACGTGTGAAACTATATAGTCGGAGCGGCCTACCTTATTTAATTCTTGCCATCTAATGGAAGAGCTAGCTCCTAAAAGTCGGTTCTTGTTTACAGTTGGGAGGTGGATAGGATGGAACAGTAGGGCCATTGCACGTGTCGGAGTAATGCAATGTTGTGATTGCGATCGCTTCTTGAAATTCAGATCTACAACATCTTGGTGGGACGATCATCTTCCCGAATTAATTCAACTTTGATTCCCTAAAGTCCCCTTGATCCCCAACATATTTTCTTATACTCTTGTCTATGTAGCATCAAATATAGCAAACTTTACGGGCACCAAATCATCTACTAGCAGGATTCGCTCGCTTGAATTGCCATCAACGTGCGTGGCAAAAGCAAGAGGATATTTATGTGATAATACTCGATACGTGATGCTGAGAGTGGATCGACTAAGGAGTAGTTGTGAGTTTCATGGTGTGGATGTCCGATCAAATCGACAACGATAGTCGTGATGATTAGATGGACGTTCAGACTCAATATGTTGTTCAAAAAACGTCATCCTCTTATCGCGTTTCTTCTCCATGCAGAGGTTGAGTGAGATTGAGAACTTCGTTTGGTTTTGACTCCCTCCATGGCATGCCAACTCTCTATTGCACCAGACTTGTGTAATCCCAAGTTCACCTAAAGTCTTGTGTAGCAGGAGAGAGGCGATAATGTTAGGGACGACTGATACAGTGTTCTGCTCAATTCTTGATCAGGCTATTTGACATAATCAAATCTCCATCCCCATGTAGATGCACGACGTGTGCGTTTCCAATTTAATGCGATTGAATTAACTACAGTCTCGTTAAGGTCGCCATGATTGTATAATTTTTATTATCCGTCACAGTTTTCCTTTGTTTCCTTCTCGCCGGTGACATTATAACTTGAATTTGTACGTAATCTTATAGTATAAAAGCAAATCCACATGCGAAGGTTTGACTTAAAAAACATTGATCGTGACTAGCTATCTCGTTTGGGTTGGAGGCGAATAACCTATTTGTTTAGTCAAATTAGATATATTGCTATCGGTCAAACTTTTGCGCGTCATGCTAATTTCCAAAAAATTGAAAGCAAATGCCATTTTGTAACCTCGAAATTTTCGTTGAACTACACCGACTACAAGCAAGGGCAATTGGGACATTCCATATCTCTCGTATTAATAACAAGAGCGACAAATGAAGAAGAAGAAAAAGCAGGGCATTGACTTGATGCCGTCACGATGACCTCGTGAAACGACCGCCGTTACGACGGATCCGACTCCGACACAAAGTGCCCCAACCCGCAAGGATGTTGACACGTGGCGGGGGAATGGCGTCGGGAGAAGCCTAATTAGATTAGGGGGTTCGGGCAATTCAATCCACCAAACCCCAAGTGGGCCCCCCACCAGAAGACCCCCGATGGGGTTGGTCGCGGGTTTTCTCGAGTTCCTTAGACGGTTGCGTTCTGCTGCGTGGGGTCCACTGGTTAGGCTCGCCCATCATCCTTCAATAATCTCTACATCGACATTATAGATCGCATCCCAAAATACTTGTTAATTATGACCAAGAAACAAAACAAAAAATACTTGTTAAACATGCTCGTCGAGAAAAGTTTGAATTACCCTAGCATCGCTACAAGGAAAATTATGTAGTATCGATCTACTTTCGAATACCGTAATGTTCTCATATTAAATTATCTCGTGAGCATATTTCGATCACTCGTTGAGACATCATATTTTACGGGTCTGGACTATGTTTCCCAAGGCCTAATAACAAGGCAGACTTGCGAACGTGTGTTTAGGATTGGGTATGGCATGACATGAAGTTTAGGATAAGTTGGGGGAGGTATTTGAGGTGGGTGGGGGTGGGGCCCGAGCTTTGCGTTCTTGCAAGTTTTTGATCATGTCGTTGTCTCTCACCAACTTTCATCTCTCCCTTAGGCTTTTCTCCTCATGAGTTGTCCTTCTCATTATCGTGACAAAAATGTTGACGTCGTTCTTATCTTAGCAAACCCCAAAGAGTCAATTTCTCTATTGAGGATCCATCTTTCCTACCTCAACCACTCGAAAAAATTCCATCTCTAGCTTACCCTTTTAATCTATCTTGTGAATTGTTTGAAAGAGGGTAGCAATTGGGCTCCCTTCTTAAGTGCCTTTTCCATTTAAGAATCATGCTATAGATTGATATATGATATGTTCCATATATACTTAGAAGACTGTATTTACATGTCACACATGGTAATTGTAGCCTCAACAACATGCCTTCTCCTTTTCTTTTTTGTTTTCTTTCTTGATTGCAACATGATCAGTGCAGACTGGATTTTTAGCGGTTCAATGTACGTTGTTTCATAAGGGACAATGCATTTAGGGCAAAGAAGAAGATGTGCTTTCATTGAGTTCTCCCTACCTATGTTAGCCACGGTAAATACATGATATAACGGCTCATATGAAGTGAGCTCACGTAGGCTAAAAGCTACGACCAAAAAAAAAAAATGTAGGCTAAAAGTAGCTAATATTTTTCTTTTGGATTGACCTAGTCATATCACTGAAGACTTCGGGCTTTATCCAAGGCTACTTGCTCATTTATTTTCTCATCCACACTAAAAAAAATAGGAGAATAGTCTCCTCATCTACACTTAAAAAAGAGAAAGTTCTGTTAGATTTTAATATCTTTTAGCCAATTTTGAACTTAGAAAGAACGTCATCTTTAAAAAATTGTCAAGAAATGTATATCACGGTAGATTTCAATAATTTTTTTGCGCGAAATAAACATTAATGCCATGTTTGTTTGTGCTTTATAAAATGTAAAGAGTCATCAAAATTTTGAATATTATCTAAGGTTCGAAAAATTATAAAGAAAATATATATGAACTTATGTGTGAATATTTTGTATTATACAAAAGTTTCAAATATTTCAAAATAAAAAAAAGTTAAAATGTGTTCGCCACAAAATTTAAATTTAATAAAAAAGAAAAAAGAAAAAAGAAAATGTCTATCCAGATGCATTTTTTACTGCGAGAGTTATGGGATGAACAATTAATATAAATACATAGATGGTTTTCTATATTCAACGTATTAAAGCACTAATCATTAGTAGTCTCCTTTAGTTCAAAAGGAAAAAATAAAAGAAGAGGGAGAAAATATTGGGTGCCACGTCGGCCGTGCTAGTGGCCACTAGGGCACGTCGGACCCAACCGTCATGGGAGTTTGAATCTTTCTCTACTCAAAGAAAGAACTAAGAAGAAGGGGAAGAGGTGAGCCAGGTCAAGGGGAGAAATGGGGGGGGGGG
>BCNH02000010.1:27363242-27392084 GCA_001662345.2 Metrosideros polymorpha var. glaberrima
CCTCCTTCTTCTCCGTTTCTATATATGTCCACTCAGACCACACATAGCCCATCTCTCTCTCTCTCTCTGCAACGTACTCTCACTGAATCAACAACAATCTCTGTCTTCCTTTCGACCTCTTCCTCTCCATTCTTTGCTTCTTCTGGTGATCTCCGCCCATTGCCCATCAGCTCCGCGACGCGCATCTGGGCAGTGGTCAACGTGAGTAGGCGCGGTAGGTGAGTTACAGTGGTGCGCCCCAAATTCGACCCTCCTTCTTCTCCGTTTCTATATATGTCCACTCAGACCGGACATCGCCCAACTCTCTCTCTCTCTGCAACGTACTCTCACCGAATCAACAACAATCTCTGTCTTCCTTTCGACCTCTTCCTCTCCATTCTTTGCTTCTTCTGGTGATCTCCGCCCATTGCCCATCAGCTCCGCGACGCGCATCTCCTCCTTCCTCCTCCTCTTTCGGTATCCTTAGAGCTCGCGGCGTTCGCAGGTAATGCTGCTCTCTGGGTCTTCCTCCTTTGGTCGCTTTTGGCCTTATTTACTATTGCACTTTGAAGTCGCACCCAAATGCGGTCTTCGAGCTCGCGTGGGCAGATTTTGCTCGATGGTTATCAAGAACTCTTTTTATTTATTTATTTATTGGTGTGTTTGGAAAAAAAAGAAGAGAAAAGGTGGTGGGACTGCTTGACTCGAGCCTAATGCGCTAGTGACGATGTAACGATTTAATTAAGCTATTAGCATGAGCATCAACGATTAGGTAAATAGTCGCCGGCAAATGCATATGCTGCTGATCTTTGAGTGGGACCAGCTACTTGCTCAGGTTAGCTTCACCTGCGAAAAAAAGCCTTAATTGCGAGAAGTTATCGAGGGAGATGGGCGAGCTAGTTGCGTTAAATGTTGAATTGTTGTAACTTTAGGACAAGCTGTATCCAGTTCAATTGAGCTGTAATAAAGTCGGGATTTTTTTGGCTGAGCTTTCTCCTCTGGGAATTTGCAGGACGGCCGATCGATCCTAGGGAAAGCATCATCCAGTTTGATATGATTGTCACCGTGAGAGGGTCGGCGATGGTGCGCCCGGCCGGGGATAC
Source organism: Metrosideros polymorpha var. glaberrima (assembly GCA_001662345.2). Taxonomy (NCBI): domain Eukaryota; kingdom Viridiplantae; phylum Streptophyta; class Magnoliopsida; order Myrtales; family Myrtaceae; genus Metrosideros; species Metrosideros polymorpha. Next base: position 27,364,325 of record BCNH02000010.1, read on the forward strand.
GCCGATGCACGCCCTGTGGAATTCCAATGTGGACCTGGTGGTGCCCAGCATGCACACCCCTAGTGTCTACTTCTACAGGCCGAACGGCTCCCCTGACTTCTTCGATCCCAAAGTGCTCAAGGAAGGACTCAGCAAGGCCCTTGTGCCTTTCTATCCCATGGCTGGGCGGTTGAGGCGCGATGAGGATGGTCGCATTGAGATCGACTGCAATGCTGAAGGTGTGCTATTCGTGGAGGCTGAAACGAGCTCCGCTGTCGATGATTTTGGCGATTTTGCCCCTACGTTGGAGCTTCGGAAGCTCATTCCAGCTGTAGACTATTCGGCAGGGCTTTCATCTTTTCCTGTTTTGGTATTGCAGGTATTGTCCTTTTCCCGAATGCTGTCTTAGTGTTATTGTTGTCTGGAGATTGTCTTCCCCCTTATCTTATGCTTGATAATCCGTAGCCACAGCCATTGGTAGGTCTAATTTGGATATTCAATCAACTTGATTTGTCGGAAGTGAGACATATTCTCATCTATTTTTCTGAAATATTTGTGAAAGAGTTATGTACTATTCATCTAACTTACAATTTAGGAAAAAGGTTATGACTGAGGATCCTGACTACTGAGTGGTGGATTGGAACGTAGAAAAGTCTTTGCATGGTTCTCACTTGTATTGATAGCACTTGTTAGTCGATGCATAAAACTTGTAATAAATGCTGATTGGAGATGTCTTGTAATTATGTGATCGGTCCATCTTTGCATATTATTCAGGCATGTCTTTGCCATTAGGAAAGCAAGACTTGAGAAGGGATGAGAAATCAAATTTTATATTGCAAAGTTCCTTTTTTTTTTTTTATCTCAGTAACATCTCTAGAGATCATTAGTAAACTAGAGCGCCATTGGAGGGGAAAAAACTGAAGGATAAGTTTCATTCTAGTTTCATCAGGATCTTAAGGAAACATTTAGCTGAAGTGAGTTCTTTCATGATTACCCTATGGGCCGGGAGAAGTCTTTGGTGGTTCTTATTGCTTGACCCATTGCCATGTGACGAGACAGCTATTGCAAATAAATGGGTGCAGAAGGAGACATTGGAACATCACTCCTTTATTGGCTTTGCATTAATAGATTGGAGGCCAAGTTGGTTCCAGATTTGGACCATTCAATGGTTCCACATAAACAAGTGGTCCAAGGAGAAAATAAATGACTGAAAGAAGTCAAATGCATAGAAATCCTAGACTACTGGCAAAAGAAGTTGGGGCGCAGACTGTTCTGCCTGCCTCGAAAGCGACAGTTCCAGTTCTAGTAGATTCACAAAGGTGAAGATTGACCATCTCCCTAAGTTAGTATAATGCTTCTGTACTGTATAAAAAATAACCTGGTTTACCCAAGCTAAAATATGATGCGTTGAATGAAATATCCTGCTGGGGATGTGAGCTTTGTGGTGCTTATTCACTGCAATGACAGCTATGACCTATGAACTAGCTGGTCACCATTCTGTGTAGGGGTCATGTCATGTGCATTAGCAACTCATCGAGAGTAAATGTCCTAGTATGGCAATTTCCGCGTTGCATCTATTAGAAATGATTCTCTAGCATGAATGAACTTTAGCACCAATTTTATCATTGTGCTTGCATATATTGATTTACTTAGGTCTATCTAGTAAAACAAGACACTCTACGTATGTTACTTGAGAGGACGGTATTTCCTGTCTTGGCATCTTAGTACTGTTAATTTGCTCCCAGCATCTCACCTTCTACAGTTAATTGCCTGAAATAGAATTTTCACAGCAATAGCCTGTTAATTGGGTGACTGCTATTGTTTGTGAATTTGATGTGTCCCTCAGCAAACATAATGATATTTTATTGCAGTTCTTCACTTAGGAAAACTTTTTGCTCTCAATTAGTCTTTACCACTAAGTTTTTCTCTCCAGTTTATCTTCTTCTCACAGATGCAGAAACTTTATTGTACTATATATAAGCAAAGTTTCTTTGCTAGTTATAGGCATTTTCCTTTGGTGGTATAAAATAGGCCACAACTATATTTTGAGGTTAAAAACCATGCAGCTGTTTAATTTTGTTATGCCGGTCATGCACTATATTAGACTTTTGGAAAGAGATCTTCAACAATTTTGTGGCTAAAATGGTGATGACATGTGTGGATGTGCAATTATTGGGCGTGTCGCATTTATCGCTTGACTTGATTGGTATGACAAATAAATAAAGAACTGAGAACATCTAAGAACTTGTGTCAAGTTTGTGTGGAGGTATTACAATGTTCTATGTTTTTGTTTGCCTGCTATCTGCATTTCATCTCTTCATCGACCCATCTTTACTTATGGAAAATCTCAAAAATACTTTGTAAGTCATCCCTTGGGCTTGATGCTTGCTTACAAGTTACAAGTACATACAACATGCATGAAAGACCAACCATTCATAATAATAGTCTGTGCTTCATACTTTAGTTTATTATATGAAATTTCACATTCAGGAGACTGAAGATATGGAAGAAGTGAATGCTGCAGATTGAATTGCTTGAGTCGCAAAGCACTCCATAAGAATTTGCTTATAAGAGAATTATCTTGAAAATTTATACAGGTGACGTACTTCAAGTGTGGTGGAGTTTCGCTTGGTGTTGGCATGCAACACCATGTAGCAGATGGATTTTCTGGCCTTCACTTTGTTAACACATGGTCAGACATGGCTCGTGGTCTTGACCTCACGACCCCACCCTTCATTGACCGCACCCTATTGCGTGCTCGTGATCCACCACAGCCTCAATTTAAGCACGTTGAATATCAGCCTCCACCTACCCTTAAAGCACCGTCATCACAAACTACTAAATCCGGTGCTGAGAGCACAGCCATCTCCATCTTCAAAATGACTAGGGAGCAGCTTAACAAGCTCAAAGGCAAGTCAAAGGAAGATGGAAACACTGTCAACTATAGCTCTTATGAGATGCTGTCAGGTCATGTTTGGAGATGTGCATGCAAGGCACGTGAGCTTGCCGATGATCAAGAAAGCAAATTGTATATTGCTACTGATGGACGATCCAGATTGAATCCGCCTCTTCTGCCCGGTTATTTTGGCAATGTGATCTTCACTGCGACGCCACTTGCTGTTGCCGGTGACCTCCAATCCAAACCAACATGGTATGCGGCAAGCCGGATCCATGATGCTTTGGTTCGCATGGATAATGACTATCTCAGATCTGCCCTGGACTACCTGGAGCTCCAACCCGATCTATCGGCCCTTGTTCGTGGGGCCCATACATTTAGATGTCCAAACCTTGGCATAACTAGTTGGGTTAGGCTTCCGATCCACGACGCTGATTTCGGCTGGGGCAGGCCTATATTTATGGGGCCCGGCGGAATTGCATATGAAGGATTATCGTTCATATTGCCGAGTCCCAGCAATGATGGGAGCTTGTCGGTGGCCATCTCCCTGCAAACTGAGCATATGAAGGTGTTCGAGAAGCTGTTGTATGAAATCTAAACAGGGTCGAAGGAAACCTTCCAGGTTGGACAAATTGTAGCTGGTCGGATCAAGCGCATCAAAAGAATTTTCTGCCCGGCAATTGTGTTTGTTTCCTAATACCTTAACAATACATTCTTGATTTTAATTACACGTGAGTTCAAATGTTCCTGTACGACAGGCTATTTTTGTCGCACAAATCGCACATTTAATGGTGCTTGAACCAATTGTATTAGCATTGTACACCTGCCGGATCGGTTGGTTCTTGTATGCGCCTTCTCTACCTGTTTGATTGATTCTTTGAGCACGTCTGATCACATTTCGCAGTTTGTTCCTTGAATAGAGAAGTCTTTGGAAGCACTCCCTCGGGAGAAAAAGCAGCGAAATTCACATGGAGAAGCAAAAACCTGCATATGTAATGTGCTTCAGCGTGCGTTACTAGCCAAAAAAAAAATAAAAAAAAAGAAAAACAAAACGTGATGATTTTCAAGCATCTAGTAACCCCAGACTCTTTTATTCACAAGAATCATGGTCTAGAACAGCCTGTTTCATACGTGTTGTGCAAACAATAATGCGTACGAAAAATATTACTTCAACTCATAGTCAAATTAACATAAGCAGATTGGGAATCCACATAAGTATTTTCCGGATTAAGTTGGCCGAAAGGACTGAATTGGAAAAATTGTGAATTGCCCTCGCTAAGAGTGGCAACGTATCTCCTCCCAAAATGGTCAGTAATAAAACAAGTAGAGGTATAGTTCTGAGGTCACGCCAACATCTTCTAAAAGGATGCTTTAGTTTCAGCCTAACATCTGGCGAATGATTTGAAGAGTTTGCAGGCTCGCAGCTGGATTGGGTTGGGCCTTGTCTGCCTAAGGAGCCTCTTCTGAGGATCACAATAGCTTTAAGCCATTCCATTTGCTCTCTCGACTCTATGGTAAAAAGCAAGAGAATCTTCATCTTCCAACAACACAACATCGAGCAGGAGATTGAAATTTCAATTTCCAAAATGAGCGAGATGAGCAGCTCCAAGAAGAATACGTTTGACTTCCCATTGTCCCCAACACTTTCAAGAACTGATACGGTCCATTTCAATTGAAGGACTTAGTTTATTTCTAATCAGATTTGAATTCCTCGTATGGTTAGAGTGGCGAACCCAGTAATTAGGTGTAAACAAAAACTTTGAATTGGCTAAGCAGAGAGAAATTCACAAACTAATCTTTGGATTATCATTTACTCATGGCAAATTCTCAAGAAGCAACTTTTCAGAACTTCCTTAAGAAGAAAGACATAGTAAGCTCTTGTAAATTCGTTGACATTTTGCAAATTTCACCTTAGTATATGATTCGATGAATTCTTTATGTGACATGAAGACGACTTTATTCCATTCAAGGTAAGACTTAAATTACATCAAAGCAAAAGAAAATAAAAAGAAGAAGAACAAGAATAACTCCTAGTAGCTCACACCGCGCTCAAATCATTTCTTATTTGTTACATGAAACCAGCCCAGAACAGAGCAATAGCGGCAACCCTTGGAAAAACAGAACAGCAATCTCTAGACAAATGCTCAGTCAACCTCTTCAATCTTTGGGCCAGCACCGCCGCTGCTGCCTCCGGATCCGGGCTTCCCGAAACCACCACCGGGCATGTCGGCACCACCACCCATCGGCACATTGTTGCCACCGGGTCCGACCTTGTACATCTTGGCGATGATCGGATTGCACAGCCCCTCTAGCTCCTTCAATTTATCCTCCAACTCATCCACCTCAGCCAGCTGGTTCCGGTCCAGCCACTCGATTGCCTCGTCTAGAGCCTTCTCGATCTTCTGCTTATCCGCTGGGTTGAGCTTCCCGGCGAACTTGTCGTCCCTCACCGTGTTCCTCATGTTGTACGCGTAATTCTCGAGCGAATTCTTGGCGTCGACCTTCTTCTTCACCTCCTCGTCCTCTGCTTTGTACTTCTCTGCCTCCTGCACCATCCTCTCGATGTCTTCCTTGCTCAATCGTCCCTTGTCGTTCGTGATCGTGATCTGGTTCTTCACTCCCGCCGTCTTATCCTCGGCTGATACATTGAGGATCCCATTCGCATCAATGTCGAAACACACGTTGATCTGCGGCACACCTCTTGGCGCCGGTGGAATGTCCTTGAGCTCGAACGTGCCCAAGAGGTTGTTGTCCTTAGTCCTGGCCCTCTCGCCTTCGTACACTTGGATCAGCACGCTGGTCTGATTGTCTGAGTATGTCGAGAACACCTGCTCCTTTTTGGTCGGGATCGTGGTGTTCCTCGGGATCAGCACCGTCATAACGCCACCTGCGGTCTCGATGCCAAGGCTCAGCGGGGTGACATCGAGGAGCAGCAAGTCCTGGACTTTCTCGTTGCCCTCGCCGCTCAAGATTGCTGCCTGAACTGCAGCTCCGTAAGCGACGGCCTCGTCAGGATTGATGCTCTTGCACAATTCCTTCCCATTGAAGAAATCCTGCAGCAATTGCTGCACTTTCGGGATCCTGGTCGACCCGCCAACGAGGACGACATCGTGGACCTGGCTCTTGTCGATCTTGGCGTCCCTCAGGCACTTCTCGACGGGCTCCATGCACTTCCTGAACAGGTCCATGTTGAGCTCCTCGAACCGGGCCCTTGTGATGGTGGCGTAGAAGTCGATCCCCTCGTAGAGGGAGTCGATCTCGATGGTGGTCTGCGTGGTCGAGGACAGCATCCGCTTTGCCTGCTCACAGGCGGTCCGGAGCCGCCGCAGGGCCCGGGCATTCCCGCTGATATCCTTCTTGTGCTTCCTCTTGAACTCCTGCACGAAGTGGTTCACCAACCTGTTGTCGAAGTCCTCGCCACCCAGGTGCGTGTCGCCGGCAGTCGCCTTCACTTCGAAGATGCCTTCTTCGATCGTCAGCAGAGAGACGTCAAACGTCCCGCCGCCCAAATCAAAGATGAGCACGTTCTTCTCGCCGGTCCTAGCCGCTTTCTTGTCGAGTCCGTAGGCGATCGCAGCGGCCGTCGGCTCGTTGATGATCCTCAGCACGTTCAGGCCCGCGATCGCGCCAGCGTCCTTGGTGGCCTGCCTCTGAGAGTCGTTGAAGTAGGCAGGGACGGTGATGACGGCGTTCTTGATGGGGTGACCCAAGAAAGCCTCGGCGATCTCCTTCATCTTGGTGAGCACCATGGAGGAAATCTCCTCGGCGGAGAACTGCTTCTCCTCGCCCTTGTAGGTGACGACGATCATGGGCTTGTCGCCAGGGCCGGGGACGACGCGGAAGGGCCAGTGCTTCATGTCGGACTGCACGGACGGGTCGGAGAAGCGGCGTCCGATGAGGCGCTTGGCATCGAAGACGGTGTTGTGGGGGTTCATGGCGACCTGGTTCTTGGCGGCGTCGCCGATGAGACGCTCGGTGTCGGTGAAGGCGACGTAGGAGGGGGTGGTGCGGTTACCCTGGTCATTGGCGATGATCTCGACGCGGTCGTTCTGCCAGACGCCGACGCAGCTGTAGGTGGTGCCGAGGTCGATGCCTATGGCTTTAGAGGCCATTGTTGCAGATGAAACGGAGCTGGGTGGGTTATCGCTTGGAGAGAGAGAGAGAGTGTTTTGATAAGCAGTGATGAGGTTTTCTTTCTTCCTTTGGTGTTTGCTGGGAGTGGGACGAGGTGGTGTATATATATGTGTAGATAAAGCGAAGAAGCGAAGGTTATGGAGAAATGGAGATGGTGAGAGAGACTCCTGGGAGTGGTGGACTGGAGAAGGAGAGAGACTTCCTTTGACTGTGGAATTGATTGAGAGAAGAGGAGTCGAGAGAGAGAGAGAGAGAGAGGACAGCGAAGCGGGGACGAGAGTGTTCCAGAGAGTTGCCGTTGTTTTGGGTCCTAGCATGCATGCTGGGCTGCTTCAACTGGCCCAAGTTCTTGACTGGGCTCTCTCTCTCTCTCTCTCTCTCTAACCCAAAAAGTTTGCTTGGGATCTTCTAAACTCAGATGATAAATCTACAATATGGAGATTAATACATCATCACATACACATTTTAAATGACCCAATTTCCTTTTAAGAAATGATTAGGTGGTTGTCCTTAATCTAATGTGAGAATAACAATTTATTGTGAGTTACAAAAAAATAAATTCTTTTTAAAAAATTTGTGGCTTACAACATGCTGTCATTCTCATAGCAGCCTAAAAATCGTTATGTTAGCAAAGTCCTTTCCTTTTTTTTTTTCCCCTTTTTTTGTCTCTCCCACTGTGCCCTTCTCGTCCTCGAAAGTCGACACCCATCACCCTCATGCATAGACCTCCTTTGATATCATTGCCTTGTCTTGCTATCGCCAACCCCGTCTAAGCCCCACAACCTATCACTTTTGTTGCTTGTATTCATTAACCTCCCGTTTTGCCGAAATTCGAGTCAGCGACGTACCTTTCACCGAAAATTGTTCTTCAATTTTTATTAGAGAAGACAGGTTCTGTGGTGATTCCGAACAGGAAATATCATAAGTAGAAGAGAATAACGTCACTTCAAACAGAACTGAATGTACACAAACTGTGCTGAAATTTAATTGATGACAAAGATTGAAAACATAAAAATGTAATGCTGAAATTTAATCGACGATGAAGCACTTAAGAACCATAGCAAAGATACATGCCAAAACTTAATTGACGAAGTGGGGAAACGACAGTTAAGAAACAAGTCGGAATTTAATCAATAACGTGAATCTAGAAACTATAACTACAGTGTAAAAATTGAAAGATAATTGAAAAAAAATGCTTGCTTGTTTGGACGTGGGGGCCTCTAAAGAGTAGATGTGGTTATTTAAGCCTACAATTGACTGTTATTAACGGAAGTTATAAAGGGAAGTTACAAACATAGGTTACTAAGGAAGGTTACAAATAGAAATTGCAAACTTATCGAACAGTTACATTGTCTCCACTATCTTGATGGTTTCTTTGACTCCACCATCTTCACGGTTGCTTTATTCCACTATATGGACGCTTACTTCTTGCATCCGAGATTGTCGACTTCTTCAAGCCGTCAATTCATCAAGTTGTCGATAATTTATTCATAAATGACTAAACCCTGCTTTCATCTACCAAGTATATCATATGTCCATAATAAGCAAAAGTTGTTATTTTTTGGTGCAATTAGATAATCAAGAGTCATTAAGTGCCCCTCGTCATTGGCAAATTTGATTTTTTCTTGCTGGATTTTATCTTGCTATGTGATTCGTCATCTTATTCTGCTATTCCTCGAACAACCTCTTCATGGTAGCTACCAAAGTAAGGATTGGTGCTAATTCCCTCATCTGCTCCTTTATAAAGTGCTGCGGGATATCGACGTTACCCCTCTGGCTTGACTATGTTGCTGGAGAGGTTGAAGTCTCAGACTAGGTATCTATATCACTGGGGTTGTTGCCCGTAACATTATCAAGCTATGGATGATTCCTTATTCTTGGCATTGTACTTCCTCAAATTGATCACTTTGGTCCCATCGAGCATGCTAAAAAGATGTTTTGCCGGAATTTAATTCGGTGATGGAATACCTTTCACAAAAAATTATTCTTTAATTTTTATTAGAGGAGACAGGTTTCGTGTAGACAGGAAATATCATATGTAGACAAGAGAATCAATAACTTGAGTTCAAATGGAACTGGGCAAACACAAACTGTGTCAGAATTTAATCGACAATGAGGCACCCAGGAATTACAGCAAAAATGCACACCGGAATTTAATTGACAGCGCGGATCTAAAAACTATAGCTAAGAAACACGTCAAAATTTAATTGACGACGCGAATACAGATACTATAATTACAATGCAGAAATTGAAATATAACATATTTGTTTGTTTGTACGCGGGGAGCCTTCGAAGAGTGCGATGTGGTTATTTAAAACCTAAAATCGACAGTTATCAATGGAGTAAAGGAATGTTACAAACAGATATTACAAACGGTTACCAAACGTTACATTGACGGTTACATTGACTCCAATACCTTTCTTCGACTGCACTATCTTGACAGTTTCTTGGACTCCACTATTTTGACGGTTTCTTGGACTCCATTATGTTAACAGTTGCTTTATTCCACTTCATTTATAGTTACCTTTTTTACGGTTACATCCGAGATTGTCAACTTTACTTTTTGTGGATTCCTTCAAACTGTTGATTTTTCCAAATTTGTCGGTAATTTTGTTCATAAATGACCAAACTCTACTCTAATCAACTATGTATATTGCATGTCGATACTAATGAAAAGTTAGGTATTTTTTTTTGGGTGCAAACACCTCGTAGTCCCTTTGTCCGAAGCGGGAGAGGAATCCAAAATGCCAGAGAGGCAGAACAATGAGTCCTCTCCTCAGTAGCAGAATCTGCATCAGTAGTACCGCATAGTGCAGCTAGTTTGGTCACTGACTCATCTGATCTAGCATGGGGCCAATGCCATTCAGAATTTGATATGACATCAGAAACCTTAGCGTCGATTCGCACAGAGGAGTCGAATAATAAACCCTCTAGTATGGACAAAGAGGCACATATTCGCTATCCAGTTTTTGCAAGACTTCAACTTAACTTGTTGCAAATGCCATACTATAAAAAAGAAGTGAAGTTGCCATTCTCTAAATTTAGAGTTGAGAAAGCTTTCAATGTTCGAGTTGATTCGAGTCCCAGAATTGTATCAATTCGACTCAACTCGATTTTACTAGTATTGCTGAACGAGGAACTAAACATAAGTTCTTTTAGAACCATTTTTTACCAATGCATCCGCTAGAGATTGTAACAATCCGAATGATGCCACTACATCATAACCCTTTCGACATTGCACAAAAGCCATTACTTTACGTTTGACTAGAACTAAACACCCTTATAAGGGGTCAAGTTGCCAGAAAATGATTCCTTTGCACGTGAAAAAACCAATGTATTTTCACGCGGGACCCTCGTTCCGTTTACGAGTTCTTTCGAAGTTCGCATACGATCAAATAATATAGAAGGAGAATTAGATTATCTTTTGCATAGAAAATTTCCCGTGAGACGGATTTAGGATTGACGGAGAGACTTTAGTCAAGTAGTATCAGAATTAGCACAAGGATTATTGCTGGAAAGTTTGCTAATCGATTCGGTTGCAAAAACAATGGCATGAGAGTGTTGACCTGTAGCCTTGGATTCATATATCAAATAATTTATCCAGAAATTCCTGGGATTTATGCTGTAATTTGTTTGTTACTTTAGAGTATTTACTTTGGAGAGCTTTGTGCTTATTCTTGTTCAAATTGCAGCTGCTCAACTGGTCGACACCCATGGTTTAGCACCCCTGGTTTTTTTAGAAACTTGGAGCTGATTTTTGCCCTACTTGACTTATGATAAAATTAAAAAATATTCATTGCGTGTCCTCAAGTGTCAACAAATTGTTTTTAATTGTTCACAGTCACAATAGTCTTACTTGGAGGGCTTCTCCAGCAAAACTCGTTGACCACAAACTACATTCACATGTCTTAAGACGGACCAAAATGAGTTGTTCAGTATGATCATTTTGCTAATCATGGTTATCAAGAACATAATTTTAGGCAATAAAGCATCGTTAAAAGTTCTGGTTCTGTGCTAATCATGATCAGTCATCTTTCATTAGTAAATTTCTCAAAGGCGCTAGTAAATCATTGGTTTGGGGAATTGATTCCTATTTCTGGCTCTTGACACAGCAGTCCAAGATTTTCACTTAAAGAAATTACAATATGTATGTGATTTTTAAATGGGAAAGAGACAAGGCCTAATCTATCTGTAAATGCTGGTATTGGGTAAGTCCCCTCATAGAATAATATGAGTGGTAGGTGAATGAACAACTTGATCACACGAATATCCCAAAACCAAACCATTTTCTGCTGTACCTGCGCCTATAAAAGGCGCCAACTTCAGATGAAAGACCAGCTGAACTCAAACTTTCTCGTTCTCTGCCGTACAAAGTACAAACCTTCCTTGATCTTGTTTAATCCTGAGATGGGGTTACAGTACATAGGTGGAGCAATTGTAGCTCTTTTTTTACTAGGATGCGGTTTTTCGTTGCAAATGTCCGGAAGAAAGAGGCGAAGCAAAGGCGGCTCAACTTGGTTTCAGAAACATGGGAATGGAGAGGGGCATCGGGATGTTGCTGCAAGTGATGATGTCGTTATTGTTGGTGCCGGGGTGGTTGGCTCTGCTCTTGCTTATGCTCTTGGCAAGGTAATATTCTAACAAAGGATAAGCAAAAAATTCCAAATGATGAAGATCAGGAGTTCGTTTCTTGATGACCCGATAAGATATTCATCTAAATCACACAGTTTGTAGTAAAAATATGTTATATGAACAGAGTTAGATATCAATTTTCACAAATTGTCTCATTAGGAAATTTTCGGAAAAATTTGATATGTAGACACATTTCCTGCATTTCCAACTCCATTAATGACCTTTTCTACTGGTTACAGGATGGGCGTCAGGTTCATGTGATCGAAAGAGACCTGTCTGAACCAGACAGGATTGTCGGTGAACTTCTTCAACCGGGAGGCTATTTGAAATTAGTGGAGTTGGGTCTAGAGGGTAAGCCAGAAATTTAAAGCACCCTTATGAAGTAACATTGAAACTTCTCATATTTACTTTCCAATGTTATTGAATACGGATGTTTTGCTCCAGATTGTGTAAAGGACATTGATGCACAACAAGTTTTTGGGTATGCTCTTTTCAAGGATGGAAAGAAGACGAGAATTCCATATCCCTTGGAGAATTTTCGCTCGGATGTCGCCGGAAGAAGCTTCCACCATGGAAGATTTATCCAGAGATTAAGGGAGAAAGCATCGTCCTTATCAAAGTATCTTCTTTTCAATCCTCAATTCATTCATTCTGCATTATTGGATTTCATTTGATCTTCCTTTTGTTCAACATATCTGTCCTGTGTGATCATCACAAATGGCTGTTTTTATTTTCCTTATAGTTTTGGCATTGGAATAGGTGGTTTTCTTGTCTCAGGCAAGTGTCTGATCATTCCGTCTCCATTGCAGTGTGAGACTAGAACAAGGTACGGTAACATCTCTGCTGGAGGAAAATGGGATGATCAAAGGGGTGAATTACAGGACAAAGACTGGTGAAGAATCAACTGCATATGCTTCCCTTACGATTGTGTGTGACGGTTGTTACTCGAATCTCCGACGGTCACTTTGTAATCCTAAGGTCAGGGAATTTGGTTGATCTCTTAAGGAAGACTTTTCTATTTTACGAAAATGAATGTCATGGATATGCCGACCTGCTCGTTTGTCCCCTGAAAATGGCGTTGTCTTCATGCAGGTAGATGTGCCTTCATGTTTTGTTGGTTTAGTCCTAGAGAACTGTCGACTTCCATTTGAAAATCATGGGCATGTGGTTCTGGCAGACCCTTCGCCCATCCTGTTTTATCCTATAAGTAGTCACGAGATTCGCTGTTTAGTTGATGTACCTGGCCAAACAGTGCCTTCCATCGCCAACGGTGAATTGGCGCAGTATTTGAAGACTGTTGTGGCGCCCCAGGTACTTACTGATCACTAGCATATTTCAATGGCAATTACTGAGATTTGGACCTAATCAGAAATTGAGTTGGCAATTTTTCTTCCTATGGTCTCTAAGCACTTGATCCTATATGCATTTATGGAATAAGTAAAGAGATCTTGTTCTTCAGGTGCCTCCTGAGCTGCACGATTCCTTCATAACTGCAATTGACACGGGGAATGTAAAACCGATGGCCAATAGAAGCATGCCGGCCGATCCTTGTCCCACTCCTGGGGCGCTTTTGTTGGGAGACGCATTTAACATGCGACATCCTTTAACTGGTGGAGGAATGACCGTGGCTTTATCAGACGTTGTTGTTCTACGAGATCTACTCAGACCCTTAAGCGACTTCAATGATGTATCAACCCTGTGCCAATATCTTGAATCTTTCTATACAATTCGTAAGGTGAGCAGCAGCAGGCTTTTAGGATAAAAATGTTTTTGTTCCTATTGTTTTGGTCTATAATGACTGCATAGGGTTCACGTTTAAGCAACATTAAAACACCTTGTATGGCATCTTGGAAAGATCGTATTAATCTCAAAGCATTTTGTTTTTGCAGCCCGTGGCATCAACAATAAATACACTAGCAGGTGCCCTATACAAGGTCTTCTGTGCATCTCCTGATCCTGCAAGAAAGGAAATGCGCCAAGCATGTTTCGACTATCTGAGCCTTGGAGGCATATTTTCACTCGGACCGATTGCACTACTCTCTGGACTCAATCCTCGCCCACTGAGCTTGGTTCTCCACTTCTTTTCTGTGGCTGTGTATGGCTTTTGGCGCTTGATGCTGCCTTATCCTTCCCCAGACCGCATTTATACCGGGGCAAGATTGGTATCAGTGAGTGATACATTTATCCATATTTAGACTCGAGTAAGAATTTTCTCTACAAATCATGTCAGATTTCTCATTTGTTTTTTGTTGCTGCTTGCTTGTAACAAAATTGTCAGGGCGCATCGGGCATCATCTTTCCCATACTCAAAGCTGAAGGCATTAGGCAGATGTTCTTTCCTTTCTCAGTGCCCGCGTACTACAGAGCTCCCCTGCTGAGGCAAAGCATACAGAAGAAAAGAAGCAAGCACGTGCTCGCCGAGATGTCCCACTAACGATTCTTCTACATATGTGTCCATTTGCGAAGTCAGTAAAAGTACAGTGTCACACAGCATGAACAAAGAATTTAGTGGGGTCTAGTTACTTCACTCTTGAGCGGATTTAAATTCTTAGTTCTCAATTTCTAGGATCAAAGTACAACAGAAATTTCTGTTTGTTATGTCTGGCTTGTACAAGTTTCTCAGCACAAATGCAAAGAGGTTCCTGATCATTTTATACCACCAAGAGTAGAAAATCTCAATATCGGATTGCAATGGTGCATGCTTGCTAGTCAGCATTCCCGTTAGCTAAAAAAAAGGGAAAGCTTGTCTTCTAGTCCCATCCGGAACTGTAAAGTTGCGAATCGAATGATGACTCTGGAAATAAGTAGTCGGAGGAATATGGCAAGTTGAAATCCAAACAGGGGTTGTCTGGGGAATTTTCCACAGCAGGAAAGTTGTATCTGAATGCCGAAAGAGCCTTTTAATAGAGACTGGTTCTGAAAAGTAGTGTTCCTCTTGCATCCTTCCGTTTGTACTTGTAGAAGTGTTTAATCTCTTAATCAGACACATAATACTCAGAGAGAACATCTCTGTGCTCACGGGTGTTCTGTTAATATTCAAGGATAATGAAAGTTGTAGCAATGGCTTGCATTTTCTGTCAAAACAAGTCATACTCCCTGCAGTTAATGAGGAAATTCTGAGAAGCCACTGCTTATATTCATAGGCAATTGATCACAGCCAGGTAGATTTATGACCTTTTTTACTTCAAGAAAGGTATGAAATCCTCCTTAAAAGAATCATTGGCGCTGCGTATACTTACATCCGGTTGATCCAGTCTATATAACATCAGTGATTTGGGAAAATTTAGACAATCTTACCAATTAAACCACTCTGCAACCAACAATACTGGTTTGATAAAATAAAAAAAAACCAACAATACTGGACAAAGTTCTATTGTTCCGTGCACATAAATAAAGATTTTTTTGTTCTGCGCTGGTATATCTTATAAGTATTCGTATATGTCAAGAGCTGTCGGTAAAAAAAAAATGACAGGTGGTATTTATTTAGGTAACTAGTTGGTAACTTACCGGCACTTACCAATTCTCATTAAGTTGCTTACGTTTTTCGGGTGTTGTCTCATTTGCCAACATTTTTTTTATTGCATACAAACTTTCATTTGCATTTTTTTAGCAGCTCTTTAACTTTACCGACCTTAATTAGAATCATTTACCATGTGTTTTCTGAGGAATTTACAAACTAGTTTTGAGTTAACAATTTTCACTCGAGTTATTTTTTAGAATATAACCAACTTTTCCTATCTTTTACCAAATTTTGTTTACCTTTCTAAATTACATCTTATATTTACCAACTATTAAATGAATTACAAACTTTCATTTAAGTGATTAATCAACCTTTTTTCGATAAAGTTATCAATTAGTTTTGGATTACCAACTCTCTTTCAAGTTAATTACCAATGTTTGTTAGTTTTTTTCTCAATTTAGCAACTTTTCTATTGTGATACTTAATCGGAAATAAGATTGATAAGTCACCAAATAAAGGTTGGTAATTTGATATAATAGTTGCTAGAGATTTAAATAAATTTGATAAATAATAAGAGAAGTTTTCTGTTAAAGATAAGGTAATTTTGTATTTTAGAGAAGGAAAAATTACCATAAAGTCCTAAACTTATCGTACTTATACCAATTCAATTTTAAATCTTTCAATTGTGCCAATTGAGTTTTAAACTTTTTCACGTTTTGCCAATTGAGTTCATCTGGCCAATTTTGACTTAGATATACTGATCTGGTGATCCAGTTATCACTGGCTATCTATGTGGTGTACCAGCGCTAATGGGGACACCTTTTTAATTTTTTTTTCCTTTTTCTGTTTTTTCTTTTCTTTTTGTAGGTGGCCAATCTCAGGCGATGGCCGGAGAGGGCTGGGCAAGGGTTACCCTCTCCTACTCGAGTGAGGCCGCCCTTAACGTCCATGATTAGGCGAGGGTCTTGCAGCTGGTAAGGGCGGTCCTCCCTTGTGGCCGATGACCCTCGCTAGTACTTGTTAAAAAAAAGAAAAGAAAAGAAAAGAAAAAAGAAAAACAGAAAATTATAAAAAATAAAACTATCATAAAAAATGTCCACTTAAGCACCTGTCGTGCCACTTAGGACGGTTGGCATCCACGTTAGCAATTTCAGGACAAAATTGGCCGAATGAACTTAATTAGCAAAATGTGAACATGTTTATGACTCAGTTGGCACAATTGAAAGTTTTTAAACTGAATTGTTGCATATGCAATATGTTTAGGAGTTTTTTTGGTAATTTTCCCTTTTAAAGAAAATTGGTAACTAACTTAAGGAAGAGCTAGTAATGCAAAATTAGCTGGTAATTTAATGTAGAAAATGAGTTGGTAAGTAATGTAAATAAAGTGGTAACTCAATATAAAATTTGGTAAGCTTAAAAAACAGAAAAAGAACTTTAGTAAGTAATTTAAATCAATGTTGTTAATCCAAACCTAATGGTTAACTTAATCGAAGAAAATGTGGCAATTCACACAAAATGGGTTAATAATTTCATATTATAGTCGGTGAATTTAAGGCGCTATAAAGGTAAACAAAAGTTTGTAATCTTATGGCCTTTGGTAAAGTTGGTAAATGATGAGAGAAGTCTTTTCCTTGTTAGAGACGAATGAAATTTATATTTTGAGAAAACCAAATAAACATTAGCAACTAACTCAAATATGAGTTGGTAATGCAAAATTAGTTGATAACCTAGAGAGGCCGGAAATCACTCGAATTGAGTTTGGCAATTTGTAAGAAGAGTTCAAAAGTTTAAAGTAAGACAAGTAAAGAGGTAATTCAATAAAGAAGTTGATAAATTAAAAAAATAAAAAATACAATTGACAATAAGTAACTCAAATGAGAGTTGGTAATCTAAATAACTTAATAAATAAAAAAGTGATAAGTCACTCAAGTAAAGGTTGGTAATTTCATACAATAAAGAAAAACTGTAAATGAAAAGAAAAAAAATTTCTGTCTGAAATAAGAGAAGTTGAAAACATCTACTAAAAAAAATCACGATAGCTAACTCATATGACGAGGTGGTAACCAAAACCTGTCGGTTTGTAAGGCAAATAAAAATTGATTATTTTAAAAAGAATTAGTAAATTTAATGAGTTGGTAGTAAAATATATAAAAGGTAGTAACTTAATAGAAAATTTGGTAAACTTAAAAAAACCAAATAAACACTAGTGATCAATACAAATGAGACTTGACAAACCAAAACTAATGGATAACAATAAAATAAAAACTAGTTTGTCACACAAATAAAGATGATTATATTCGTATAAGAGTTGATAAAGTGGAAACGTGTATAAGAGACACAAATACGAGTTGACAAACGACAACAAAAGTGGGTAGATTAAAAAAAAATGAAAATAACGTCAGGTGAGTAATTCCAATGAAAGTTTGTAACCAAAAAATAATTGTTAATTTTATCGAAAAATTTGGTAGGTCATTCGATAGTAAATTTATACTAGGTAAATTTGAGGCGTTTGGCAAAAGAAGATGAATAAAATTTAGTAAAATATGAGAAAATTTTGTAACTCGAAAAATTGTAAAAAAAAAATTAGCATTTTCATGAAGGTATCAGTAAGCTATCGATGAGTAATCGAAAAATCATGTGGTTGGTAACTTTTACAACGATATCTTAACACTTACGAACTCTTTTACACATATATTGGCAAGAAATAAAAAAAATTTGTTTTTTTAAGAAGAAACTACACAACAGTCCACATTCATGACCTAGAAAAACTACTTTTCCCACATTTCTGGGTGTCATAATATAAGGTTTAACTCCTCATTTGACTGATCTTCCTATGACATGGCCCAAGAAGAAAAGGACATGTTCATGTGACCAACATGGGAAGAACTTTTTCGCAACCGAAGCACCCACGTTCTGAATGAATCTCGGTCCCACATATGCCATTCAACGTTGCATTGGAGAATCCATACCACAGATAATTTGCAGATGGACTCCATTAGCAAAATCATATGATTAGGTCCCACTCCCCTAGCCAGCAAACGTTCTTACTTGCATCCGTGAGTCTCAAGATTGGGCACTTGTAGGTAGGACACATCGAATTTATGTGAGCGCGTTCTATTAGAGCTATTCGATTTTATGTGTCTCAGAAGCAATCGAACAAAATCAGTGTGCATGTAAGCTAATTGTGATGTGTCATAGGTCGATGACTTGGAGTCCAACATACAGATTGTGTTGATAATTTTTGGGATTATGTTTAAGTAATCGATATAGCAACCACAAATTGATCATGAAAGCACGGTAATCACTCAATTACGCGGGATAAGGGTAAAATTGCGATTTGATGTACGGAGTCAAATGCCTAAAATATCCCTATACACCGGACATTACTAAAAAGTAAAATTATGGACCACCCGCAAATTCAATAAGCAAAGTTTCTCAATTGAATTACTACTTTAGCCAAAAAGTCATAATGTATTCGGAGTTACTAAAACCAAGATGCAAATATATTGAAACAATTAAAACCTTTACCTAGCTTTTTTGTTTCCCTTTCACTAATATTGAATCACTGTAGATATACACGTCCTGCTAAATGTGATGGTTTGAATGTCTTACTTGAATTATCTATATTAGTACTATGTAAAGTAAGCACTTGAATTTAGTGTCACATCCCAAGAAGACAATAATAGTCTTGCGAACTATCTAATTTTCGATTAAGATACTTATAAATTTCCATTTTGAAAAATGTGATACCGAATTAGTCTCATCAATTATTATTTAACTTCTACAGCAAACCATCTTTCATTGAGCGTCTTTTACAGAAATTTCATGTGCTCGGCAGAATAGCTCATGCAATTGCGGCTCTCAAAATGTTATTTTTGTCAATGGAAAGAACCTAATGTTTTTTTCGAAAATCCAGATATGGATATATAGATAATAATTGGATTTTGGCGACAAATTCATCAATAAGTATCATTTCGCTGAGAGAAGCTAAGGAAAAGAAAGAAAACCCTAACTCTCCGGCGTCAAATAGCACGTGGATGCGGGCACAAGTTATAACCTACCCACTTACAAAAATGCATGTGAACCTCATGCAAGCATTAAAAAAATAAAAAAAAAGAGGGAGTGCTGTGCTTACGAGCATCGGGATATACTATTTTCTTATTTAATTTTCAGCAAAAGATGGATTTAATAATTTATGACATGTGATTAAGGAAAGGTTGGTGACATAAGTGACTTTCTGGTGATGTATACTTTTCACTGGAGCTTGTGCGGGAGTAACCCTGCCGCCCACGTTGCACACACAGATGAATTTGAAAACTCTGTCCACTCTGATTTTCTTTCGTTGACAACTCAACTAGTTGTGTAGAGTGTGTTCATTTCGCAAAAAATAAATAATTTTAAAATATATATATTTTAAAATGATTGCTTAAGAAAATGAATGAACAAAAAATATTTTCATCTAAACGAAATTGTTTAGATATAAATAGTTATGGATAATGAAAACATGTTAATTATTTTAAGCGACATAAGTGATTATTTAAAAAAAAAAATTCTAAAACATTCGTTTTTCGTTGACAACCAGAGCCATAATACGATAAATAGTCTAACCTTAAATAAGATGGACCGGCACCGAAGAAGTTTGATTGGACATGGATGTTTAAAACGAATTTATCGTGATTTATAATCAATCATTTGGAAGTTGCGATTATCGTTTTTCGAGAAACCTAATGATTATAAAGATGTCCTTATAAAAAATAATAAAGAGAAACCTTAGAGCAGAGGCGGAATATCCGTACGTACCTTTACATGCCTTTTGCCCTGTGATGTGAGAATTCGGACCCTCGTCAAACCTAGGGTTTTATTCCTTCTCTCTCTTTCTTCCTTCTTTTTCCTTTTACTTTACTCTTCTTTATTGGAATGTCTATGTAAGTAAGATACCTACTGAGTACTGAATGATTAACAAATGACTTGACTTCACATCCATTTCCTCATGCATATGGCCAGGAGCAAATGGGAGAATATGCCGACAGAAAATATAAGTAGAATCACCAAAGTTTGTGATAAAAATAATAGAGGGATAATATTTTCTTAGCTAATTAGGTGACTGTGTGGTCCATAAATACCACTTTAATCGCTAAGGAGTACTAGATAGATATGGTTCTAGATTCATTGGCTGTCTGTCGACCTCATCAACCCTGAGCTCTGTTGTTTTGGACCTTGTGACCCTTGGAGAAGATGGATAGATTATTTGTTCTCGTCTAGGAGAGAGTTCTTGATGTAACGGGCTAGAAATATTGTATTCTAAGGTTGATAAGACTATACATTATTTGCTTGATGCGAATGAACTATTTTGAGAATTGAGTTCCAAGTAAAGGATGTCGGACTTGTGTCGGACTTGTTTATACACTCGTTCATATCATGCCGTATCATTTAGTATTCCATTCTCAATTGAAACATCAATCTTGGTCCTATTTGAAAACCATGACGCATGTGTCACAGCTCGACGATTGAGGACGAGACCCGTGTGGCGGCTTAGGCTCTTTGGATTCCCAAGGATCGATCACTCGCTCGTGCACTAACCCACCCGGATCGTAGAGAGAGAGAGAGAGAGAGAGAGAGAGAGAGAGAGTAGAGAGAGAAGCTCTTGGGAGAGGATGCTTAGATTGCTTAAATGTTGGGTGAGTACAAATGAGGAGAAGACACCCTTATTTATACTAGATGACCTCTCATTACAACTATTGATTTTCCTTAAATCTAATGAATGAGATCGCACCTCCCTGTTGCCCTATTGGATTGCACCTCTCTCTCGGCCAATCAAACATAAAGGAACTCTCTAGAATTTGGTACAATTATCGTATTGCCCGTCCCTAGAAATTTTCTAGAGGGCTCTAGGCCTTTAGCCCGGTCTTCTTGCATTGTGCATGGTTCTTCACCCGTAGGAAACCTCAGGACCGTGACACATGGCACGAAGAATATACTAACATTAAATAATCATTTGGCTTTCAATGCATTTATTAGAATGTCCATTCAAAAATTTAAAGTACTAATCGGAGGGAGACTACAGATATGAGAGGCATTACAATCAAGTATTTTAGCGGTGTGAGATCGTACTTAGTGAATATTTCAACAAGTGAGATTGTGCAAAGTGATTGGGCTTTCAACACATATATCATTGTAAAATCACAAAGTAAAGGAATTCTAGTAAATTTTTTTAACTTTATAGCATTTGTAGATGAGAATTTTCACTTCATAACCGTTTGCGTAAATAATACTTTATACCAGCGGTATACTATATATAAATCGTTAATATAGTTATGTGTCTTTTGTGGATGCTTGTTTTAAAAAGAGTTCAGATGACGACGGGGATGACATATTTCAATTAATAAAGGTAGTGCCAATCGGCTGAGATACTGTACTTAGTCAAGAGCATCATTGAAAATGAAAATATTTTATAGAATAGTAAAATATTCTGTAGCTAGACAAGAAGTTAAAATAAGGGATAAGTGCATTGAAAGTCCTAAAGCTTGTCACGAAAGAGCAAATGAGTCCTAAAATTTTTAAAAAGTGCAAATGAATCCTAAAACTTGTCACAAAATTGCAAATGAGTCCTAAAATTTTCAAAAAATGTAATCAAGTCCTAAAACTTATAATCAAAGTGTAATCTAAGTCCTAAATTTTTCAAAAAGTGCAACTAATGGAAGGACTTGATTGGACTAGTATGACAAGTTTTAGGACTTGATTGTACTTTTTAAAAGTTTTAGGACTCAAATGCACATTGGTAACGAGTTTTAGGACTTAATTACACTTTTTGACAGTTTTAGGACTCAATTTCACTTACGTGATAAGTTTTAGGACTTCCAATGCGTTTATTCCTTAAAATAATACATTGGAAAGTGACTATCTAATAGCTACTAAAGAATAAATCGTAACAAAAAAAAATTATATGCACTAAAAGTTTTAAAACTTATTACGAAAGTATAATTGAGTCATAAACCTATCAAAAAGTGCAATCAAGACCTAAGACTTGTCACAAAAGCGCAATAAAGTCCTAAAACTCGTCACAAAAGCGCAATCAAGTTCTAAAATTTTCAAAAATTACAATCAACTAAATGACATATTTGGACCAATTTGACAAGTTTTAAGACTTAATTGCATTTTAAAAAAGTTTTAGGACTCAATTGCACTTTGTAACAAGTTTTATGACTTAATTGCACTCTTTAAAAATTTTACTACTCAATTGTATTTTCGTGACAAATTTTAGAACTTCCACTATATTTATCCCCAAAAAAATAAAGCTATATGGTAAGATCGATTCGGTTAAATCATAAGTTAGGAAACATTTGGACCTAATTAAAATCCATGGATCTGTGATCAATCAAATCGAAATGTACCACCCATATTTTCTATCTTGTAATTGATCTGCTAATGAAGTTATCATAAGAGCGAGTCTAGCTATATTTGGCTATTTTCTTATAAATCAGATACAGGTCATGAGATAAATCGACAAATCGATGATGGGCATCTCCCTAAATCGGTTCTTTCTTTACGGTGTAATAGTGATTTAATGATGTCAAAATTGAACAGAAACTTTAGTATGTAATGATTATAATTTAAGATCGAAAGACGACACAAGTGAAATGCACCAAGTGGTCCTACGACTGGCATCTAGATTTACACGTGGTGCGCGACACCTAACTTCAACTTCAACTCCGTCAACCTGTACTCGTTCCTGCATGCCAAGGGAAAATCAACACGCACAGCTCGAAGACTCTCCCCAAAAACCACACCCAGTCAAAGAAAACACGAGCGTTGACCATGACTATCCTCGGGTCCTTGATTTTCCGGAGTGCTTAAAAAACTGAAACCCTAAAATGTGAAAGGAGGAAGAACGTCCACATGCGGACAGGGTCTTGTTTATCGAGTGGTCGTCTTCATTCGATGAGAGAGAGAGAGAGAACAGGTATTTGTATTACCAATTTGATTCAGCGTGGACCGCGCAAGAGAGAGAGAGAGAGAGAGAGAGAGAGAACAGGTATTTGTATTACCAATTTGATTCAGCGTGGACCGCGTACGCCAATACATGCAATCCGTCGTTCATTGCACGGAAACGGTACCGATTACACCAGTAGGCGAGCCACAGAAAATGGGAAAGAAAGACCAAGAAAAGTGTTGTCTCCTGTGGCTCCTCTTAATAAACTGAGAAAATGGTTGCTTAACAGCTTTGACGCCAACGTTTACCTACTCCAGATGAACGTCTTGGTTTCTATATATAGCCACTTGAGTTAAACCTTAAGAGTATCGTTAATGAGGAGCAACCCCGTTGGGACGTGAGGACTCCAATCATGAGGGCTTCTCATTATCCTTTTGCTCGCTCACTCTCTACTCTCCTCTTCCTCCTCCTCCTCCTTTTAGCCATTGCTGCTCAAGTTCGAGCACGACCTCTACTTGCAGGTTAGCCCTTCAGACTTTGTCCATTCGCTACAGCACGATTTTCCATTTGCCACACTTCGCGTCTAATGTTTTTGGACTAATGATCTCATTTTAGTTGGAGTTCTTTTCATGTATATTACACGAGAAGATGACATTCTAGCTGATGATCTGGTCATTTCAATTGGTATTAGCATAAGATTTTTTGCTGCATTCAGTTTTTCGAAAAAAAAAATAAAAATCATCTTTCATATGTGAATGACAAGAAAGAAGATCATAAGCTGGCTCCGCCGCTAATAAACCGCTTTTGATTTCCAAGGACCATCTTGATTTTCACTGGAAAGCTGAAACTTGCATTGCGTGTGAACTGCAGAGAGGTTGAGGATGACAGTTGAAGACTATGGAAGGTCATTGAGGTTACTGCCTCTGCAACTTGCGGCATCGCCACCTGTAACGAGGCCATACAAAGAGATGCCTGCAACAGTGGCGACAACGGCAACACATAACGATCGTTATGACGATGTTGTGGGAGCCCCATACTCTCCACCGCCACCTCCTCCAACAGTATCTCCACCGACCCACCCAATTTCATGCTTACACTGTCCTCCTTCCGACGACGATTTGATCATATCAATGGTTACTGATCTCGATTTTGAGGCACCATCAAAATCACCACCTCCACCTCCAAACGTAGCACCCCCATGGAAACCAGGGACCGAAGATCTTAAGGCGCCATCAAGGCCGCCACCTCCAGCTCCAAAAGTAGCACCCCCACAGGGACCAGGGACCAACGATTTTGAGGCGCCATCAAGGTCACCACCTCCAGCTCCAATAGTAGCACCCCCAAGGCACCAAGATTTTAAGGCGCCATCAAGATCACCACCTCCAGCTCCAAAAGTAGCACCCCCATCCCAACATATTAACAATTCCGAGAGGACATACAAATCACCACCGCCATCTTGGAATTCATTGCCTTCGACCCACCAGTTAACCGAAGAATTTGGCCGACTTATTATTATTAATTCCAAAAGATCCTCGCCCTCTGCCGAGTCTTATTATTCAGCTTATTAATTCCCTTCATAGTTCTTAGCTCTAAGGCCTGCCTTCAATTTTGGGTGTGTTGATTAGTTAATTTTGGAGCTGCTGAATTTTAATTGCATCGAGTGTGATGTGAATGTGAAGTGTTTTCACGGTATAATATTGTAAAGTAGCAGCTAGTTAGTGTACTTTGTAATCAGATGGAAGTTCAGCTGGATCAGTTCATATCTGTATGAAGCTCCAAATTGCAATTAGTTGGAAACATATCTGAGACTTGACTATAGATTCTAAGAGTGTTTGTCTAGCTAAGCTGCGTGGCTCATGCCATTACATATATGTTTTCAGGTTACTGGGATTAATAAAAGAAAAGAAAAGAAAAGAAAAAGACAAGCTTCATGGATTTAGAATAAGTTCTCGCTCTCTTGGTTATACCAAGAAAAAGTCCATCTTCTAGATATTGATGACTTGCTAGCGGTTTGGACTTTCAAGTACCTGATTGGACTTGGAGTTGGGGAGCTCTAATCGAATATTGTCAATTATGTAAACTCGTATTTTGAAACACAATCACGTTTTTGCATCTTGATCTCAATGTTCTACTTGGCGTACGTACATACTCTAGATCCCATTAACTCAACTCCAACCAAATGTCTGTCTGAATCTTGTCCAAGTAGAACTAGTTTTTGAGCTATGGATTGAGCAAGACTTGAAATGTTCATGGTATATTACTAATACATAATTTCTCGCCATAAGCAAAAACAATAAAAGGGAGCAAAGAAGAAAGATACTTCATTCCACGAAAGGAATAAGATTGATCGACCATTCATCTTTTGGCCTGCGCTTGCTGACAAAGGAGGCGCAAAATATGAAAAGGATGATTTTTACATGTATAATTTATCTAGTAATGTGAAATTTATGTTATTTTCTTCAATTTCTTTGTCTTAAGATTATTAAGCTTGCCATTTGTAGTCTTCTGGATTAGTTTTGTGGCAAGCCGACGGGGTCTGCAATTTCTTCTGTTCCGTAAACTCAGTTCTTTTTAGCATGCACCGAAATGGGATATTCCAATTAACTTGAAATTTTCAAATCTTACTTTGAATAAGTTGGCTTCCAAAGTTACTAAAATTGAATTTCATCTAGTATTGAGGAATTACTAAACAGTTTGGAACTTTGCTAGTAACAACAATAAACTACTTTGATATTGAAAAATTATCAACAACTTACCAAAATTACTAATTACTATGAGGCGAAAACTTGCATTTT
Source organism: Metrosideros polymorpha var. glaberrima (assembly GCA_001662345.2). Taxonomy (NCBI): domain Eukaryota; kingdom Viridiplantae; phylum Streptophyta; class Magnoliopsida; order Myrtales; family Myrtaceae; genus Metrosideros; species Metrosideros polymorpha. The sequence goes on from BCNH02000010.1 coordinate 27,390,151, forward strand.
AGAGAAATAACAAAGCGAATGTGAAAGATTACGAAAAGTGATATACTCCAACTTACTTAGGAATGTTCAAAGGACACATTCAGTAACTTTCTTAATGAACTCGTAAATTTTCATTCAAAGTAACTAAAAGTGATTAATGAAAATTACATCTTGTATTGACAAATTTCAAAAAACTTTGGAAAGTCACAAAAAATTGATTTTTATAATACATGAAGACTTACTTTTTAAATGCAAAATTATTAACCATTGGACAAGCAACTTGATTACTTTTTAAGTAACTTCTTAGTAACTTTCAAATTCAGTTAATAATGTTGCATTTGAAAGCTAAGTTTCATCTTATGAAGTAACCCAATTATAATGTCAAATAGATCTATAAAAACATTATATCAAATAAACTAGACAATTATTATTTAATACTTTTCTTTTTCTTTTTCTTTTTCTTTATAAAAAAATCCTTTGTATTGTCATAACTCAAGTTGAGTAACTCTGAAATAGCTCGAAAGAAAACCATTAGGCACTTGATTTTTTGAGTGGTCTCTAGCACCTTTTTCTTTGTATTCTTTACATTTTTTAGTAAGTTTTACCGTCAAAGAAGTTAGATCTATAAATTATTTGTATTATTCCATGTTTGCAGTAATTTGTCAAAGTCAAAAGTAGTACATCAGTCAAAGTAAGTAATCTACAATACAAAATAAGTTTTTCACTTAGGTAGAAACTCTACAAATTTTGAAAGTAATTTCTCTCCGACTGGTGAAAATTAATAGTAATTTTACAACTTACGTAAAAGCTAATATGTATATAAACTCATTTCTTCATGGATCCACTTAAAAGAAACACTCTATTCATAAGCAAAAAGAATGTCTCTTTTTATTGCACTACACTAGGTCGAAGAGATAATAAAGAAAATCAGACATTTTATAATAAAATATATTGATAGCAGTTCATATAAGCACATTATAAATCCAATAACCTTTTTCTTTAGAAGAAAAAGTTGGATCTCTTTTTATTTTTTGGTTTACTATTCCTATGTATAATTACAATAAGCGAGCATCAATTACATAAGTAAAAGTAATGTCATGTACTTACAAATATGTGCTCTCTTATCTTCACTTCAATTAGTAAAAAAGTGATGACATGTATTTCAATAATTTGCTGATGTAAAGTTGAGTTTATAGTGTCTAAATCAAAAAAGGGGTGAGGAAAAAACTCAAACAAAATACAGCTAGGCACGCAGTGATATTGCCGTGTGTTAGAACTCCTTAATTTTGCAATTTTTTACTATGGGGCCAATTTTTGTTCAACAATGTCAAAATGCAAATTTTGATTGTTGGAATTGATGCAAGCAATAACTAAAAGAAGCGAGAGATCGCAATGCAATCTCATGCGGTATGATGATTCTTTTTAATTATATAGATATCCAACTTTCAACTCCACTATCCCAAAATATGCACGCAAACTGCTCCAATTACATATGTCGATGATTCTACTCAAAGACCAATTGATGGACATAACCCCTAACATTACTATGAGCAAGAGACTCTCGAGAGTAGCCAAATTCAAAATTTAAGTGCATGACCATTTCTTTATGGAACTCAATTATCTGTATTCTATAATTGGTTAAGATTGCATACATTGATAATGTATTATAAATATGAAAATATTGTAATAAATATATAGTTTGATGAGTGTGGCTCTTAAGGTTACTATAAGTAAGAGATGCATGATTCAAGCATGAGATCCATAATATGAGAATCAAATATATGACTCCCCATACCCGCTAACTTATAATCTATGATTGATTATTTTTGTACACATTAATTGATCTAATGCTTTAGAAACATATAAATACTAACATTAGTATAAGATTTGCAAGGACACGGGTGGAAATCTGTGGAAAGCCCCATGATTTCTTAAGTTACGTTTATTTATAAAAA